>JAAAKM020073195.1:2507212-2593125 GCA_010016025.2 Alatinidae sp. Z8VKAUB7J3 | reverse complement strand
ACGATAGACAGATCAAAATACAAAGTACAAGAGAAATATAATGAAAGTACAAAGTACAATCAAAATACAATCAAAGTACAAAGTACAATCAAAATACAATCAAAGTACAAAGTACAATCAAAGTACAATCAAAGTACAATCAAAGTAGAAAATACAATCAGAATACAATCAAAGTACAAAGTACAATCAAAGTACAATCAATGTTGAAAGTACAATCAAAGTACAATCAAAGTACAAAGTACAATCAAAATACAATCAAAGTACAAAGTATAATCAAAGTACAATCAAAGTAGAAAGTACAATCAAAATACAATCAAAGTACAAAGTACAACCAAGGTACAATCAAAGTACAAAGTACAACCAAAGTACAATCAAAGTACAAAGTACAACCAAAGTACAAAATAGGATCGACAGATCAAAATACAAAGTACAATAGAAATATAATCAAAGTACAAAGTACAATCAAAGTACAATCAAAGTAGAAAGTACAATCAAAATACAATCAAAGTACAAAGTACAACCAAAGTACAATCAAAGTACAAAGTACAACCGAAGTACAAGCAAAGTACAAAGTACAATCAAAATACAATCAAAGTACAAAGTACAACCAAAGTACAATCAAAGTACAAAGTACAATCAAAGTACAAAATACAATCGACAGATCAAAGGACAAAGTGCAATCAAAATATAATCAAAGTACAAAGTACAGCCAAAATACAATCAAAATACAAAGTACAATCAAAATGTAGTCAAAGTGCAATTAAAACACAATCAAAGTACAAAATACCACCACAGTACAATCAAAGTAAAATATACAATTAAAATACAATCAAAGTACAATCAAAATGTTACAAGCTACAAAGTACTATCAAAGTACAATCAAAGTACAAAGTACAATCAAAATACAATCAAAGTACAAAGTATAATCAAAGTACAATCAAAGTAATTTTCTATTTAGGGTTTTCTAACTCTATAGATCTCCCAACAACAGTCTGATATTTACTACTACAGAATGTAAGTGTTCAACTGTTGTACTTCGATTAATTTCGACTCCAATTAATTTTTATTATAAAACTTAAAAGCAAAGAATTAAGTCTGTCAGCAATACTTAAATCAACAAGAATTTCTGAATACAAGAGACTTATCTCGATTTGTTAGAATAATATTAATGTAATAAAGACAATTATTGCAAACTACCCCTGTTGATTTACAACCACTATCGTAATTTTACATGTGTTGACCTTACACGTGTAGGTAAAACATGGAATAGCTATTGGAAAGCACGACTTTCTTTAACGTCGTCGTTTTATTTAGTTTCATTTCCAAATAGACAAATTCTTGCTCTATTCTTCATTAGTATCAACTGTCTTTTTTCTCCTTCAATAGTTCTCAACTGCGCACAAACAGGAAATAAGGACCTAGATAGAGACCTAATTAGCAGCTATATGTCTATAAAAACACGAAACTTGCAGCCGCAATCATAACTGAAATTTCATAGTCTGTTTTGCATCTTCGATAAATGCCATTGACCTTATAACAGTCATAACCTTCACGATCCTAATTTTTGGTTTCTGAACAAAATCAATTCGTAAGCTCAGGCTCAGACAACAATTTAGTCGTTAAACCATCGTGTCTCCATTTCTCTCCAACTGCGTAAATTAAAACAGATGCAACAAATTCTCAGTACATCCTGCCCTTTTCATACATCATATCTAAGAAGCGGCATCAGGGAGTGGTGCTGTATTGACGGTATTAGGTCAAATTTTATAGTTTTTTTTGTTTTTCAAAACAAAAGTTAAAATTGTTCTAAAGTTTAATCTTGAAAATTTAAAAACTAAATCCGACCCCTATTGCAAAATTGTCATCATTTGTGTATTATATAATAATTTAAGCCTGTAGGATAAATAGTAAAAATCTCTTCATGTGGAAAGATGTATTAAAAAGAAATTCAAATTCAATTAATGACGTATTTACCAGATTGTTCAGAGCATTGTGTAATGTAAGATAAGAAATATCTATATCACACAATGAATTCTCGGAAATAATAGCAGTAGTTGGCATTGTTAGCTGGTGCATGTATGTGAATAAGAGAGTAATTTCAGTAAAAAATGCGGAAACCTTCACAAAAGCATGCTATATAGACGAAGACGCTAACTAAAGTCTACGGGAATGTCTAGAAAAACCACGCATACATTACCCAAGGAAAGAACCAATCCGGTAGCAGCCCTGGCACACCAAGGATCCTTTCTGAATTTTGGATTTGGTCATTCTAACTAAAGATCGACTGTTTGTGTAGTTTATTTGTTTCTCAATGTTCAGTAACTCTTTATATTATACAGGTGGGAGATTGAGACACTTCTGACAAAGTTGAAAATCATGGCACTTTGTAAAGTATTTAACTTGGCTTCTATATAAGTGATCCCCTCATGCATCCAATTGCTGTACCTTTAACTGCCCCCTGACATTTAGAAATGGTATCGGCGTTAGCAGAGAAGAGAGTAAAAGAGCAAGCAAAGCTATAGGTTAGTGATGCGATGTGGAAAGGTGAGTTAGTATGTGGATAGATGAAATGATACGTAGGTAATTAGGCAGTCACAGTCAACAAAAATTATCCGGCATTGCATAAAAACAAATTGTGAACAATATGGGTTTTGACCGGACCATATGAAACATATTAACATAGCAAAAGGTTGAGATAGCGAGCATTACATGTATGTCAATAGCCTGATTAATAGACTAGTGGGTAGGTATGCGGTTGAGGTAGATAAAATAATTGTGAATTGGACTTCTTGAGAACAAGTTGTTTAATGATCTAACAAGGACGTCAGGTGTGGTTTCCTTACAAATTATTCAAAACTGGGCAACGTATGCACGAGTTGCAATGGTACACAAAATAAAGCTGAATTGCGTGAGCTGCAGCAGTATGCAAGATAAAGTTGATGAATATGAGTTGCAATAATATTGTTCGAAATAGAGAAAAATTCGAGATAGAGAAGTTCGAGATAAAGAGATAAAAATAGCTAACAGGGTACGTAAATATCCATGGGACCAAGCTTTTTGTTCGAGATGGAGAGAAGTTCGAGATAGAGAGAGTCCCCTGTATAACATTGCCATAAATCTTTGTAATAATAGCGCGTCAAAGTGCCGAGGGCCTACTAGGCCACCCCTCCCGAGTATGAGAAAACGTTTTAAATTTGAGATTAAACAAATTACAATTACAATAAACAGAACATAAACTTTGACTATATACAATGATATGTAAGATAAGTAAGAAATAGTACATACCTAATTATACAAAATCGATTTTATGTCTTTAAAATATCTCAATGCAACGTTTGCTAGTACTTGTAGTTGAACCAGGTTGAGATTACACTCAAGTTCGTCACTCTTACCGATCCCTTAAGACGTTTCAAGACGTCGTATACCAGACGCGGTACACTCTACCTCAATTGAACGTACGTGTTAAAGGCCTCAACATTAAATTATCAAAAGCCTCCGTATGTTCGGGAAGCAGTCTGCATTCGCAAATTTGAAGCAGCCAGGTAATCCTTCTAACGGTTGCTCAATTCCTTGCGTCTTCTGACCATCTACACGAAGACCTATTTCTTGTCTTCTTCGTTCATCTCGTTGCGATGGTCTTGTACCTTCAGTCTCTTCCACGAACATTGATTATTTGAACTTGGTTTCTCAAAAGGGTTTCCACGTTGTCTGTTTGGCGAAAATTAATACACCATGGCTTGGAAGTTCAAAACTAAATGAAAACTTCTACATTTAGATAGATGATGATTTTCTTGTATCGTAGTCTTACCATGATTGACGGTGTCAAGGAAATTATGCAAAACGTAAGTCCTTAATTACAGTATGTTTTCCCCCATAACGTTGTTTTATCGTATTCTGGGAGGAAAACGTATTCTTCTCTGGACGAAAGATCTCATTTTCTCACACATTTGCCACATTTTTCTGAAAGAGGAAATACTCTCTTCCGTAAAAGGGACACTTTCTTCTGATTACAGTGCACCTTGGCAACTTCCAAGGCCCCTGACCAAAGGCTCTTACGTCTGTAATTATAATTTCTATTGGTAAAAATGCAACGCACAAGGCATATGTATGAACAATATGGTGATAGGAAATGTTAGTTAGTAAAAAAGGCAGAATTTCCTTTGCTAGAAAGAGGGCACAATTTTTTGGCTATGAAGAGGACAATTTTTTGGTTAGGAAGGGGGCACAATATATTTAGCTAGGAAGAGGGCACAAATTCTTTGGCTAGGGAGAGGGCACAACCTGTTTAGTGGGAAGAGTGCACAATTGCTATGGTTAGAAAGACGGAACAATTTCATCGACTAGTAGGAAGGCACTGTTTCTTTGGCTAGAAAAAGGGCACAATTATTTATCTCAACAAGATTAAGCTAACGTCAATTAGCATTGGAGGAGAGGGATTTTCTGTGCTGCCATCATCTTCGTGTTTTCTTTTGCTGTAACACCACTAAAGACAGACAAAAGGAATTTCCGTACTTCTTACCTCAACATTATACTGATGATACAGAAATACCTCTCTTTTGTGTCTGCTAGCATACTTTTGCAGAAAGTTCTTTAGGCATTTTGATGATGAGGTGTAATTGACACAAATACATTTAAGGAAAAGCAAAAGACTTCCGTAGACTTTCTACGTGACTATTACAAACTCATCTCTCCTTTTACGTCTTCTTCTATCAACTACGAGATCTATAAAAGCAATAATATCGTCTTTGTCCAAGGAATACATCTTTCTACTGAGCAGGTAGTTCTCAAATCTTCGAATTGGCATTTGCCACTTCAGTCTAAATCGCAGTTTCGCTTGGCATTTGCGACGTGGTACTTTGATCTGAGATGACAAAGCTTGAAGACGTCGTCGCTATTAAAAGCTGCCAAGATATAGTCGATTACTTGCATTAGCCATTTTTTTATAATAGCGTATTTCCAAGACATTAAATCTTTCCTCCTGCGCCATGTGACTTGACCAAGGAAGAACTGTCATCCGGCCCGTCATCAATCCAAAGCCCATTAAAGTTAGAAAGTGTCATCGAGAAGGGAGGATTTGAAATGCTAGTCGAAGACCTTATAATCATAAATATGCCAGAGTGTTGATACCGCTAAAGTAAATTTAAATCGTCTAAATTACCATTGCAGCATTGCTCCGACTCCTGCAATTGCGCGCTGACAGCCTGTTTCTCCTTTTCGATTTCACAGAGCTGTTGGTTTAATCTGAAAGAAATAGAAGCAATAAGTTAATTAAATGTTAGCAACAATATTAGTGAAACGATGCTACGGAAATTTAAAGATCACAGTAGCTCCTTCAAAGAGAAACAGGGAGCTGATTGCAACTTTGAGATTTTAGGAAGGGTGCTTATTATTGCACATGGGTCACATCATCATCATCATCATCATCATCCAAATCATCATCACCATCATCATCATCATCATCACCACCACCACCACCACCACCACCACCACCACCACCACCATCATCATCATCATCATCACCGTCATTATCATCATCATCATTACCGGTAGTTTATCAAAAAATGTCCTCTAACAGGCAATTTACTGGCATTTTTAAGATGAGTCTTCTACGTTCGGTTAAGACACGAACTTGCCACCTTGCCTCACAATGCCCTTGCTCAGGCAATGTGATTCTCTATAGAATCACATCCCTTGTTCTCTGCAAAGAGTATGAGACTACCTTTACCTTTTACCTTTAAGTTACATAGATTAAGGCGTATCACTCGGCAACAGTTTTAGTTACTTCATAATACCTTTGTTTTGTCTCTTGATATTTCACTTGCAGCTCTCTGTGTTCATTTGCGATTTTGGTAAGATCTTCTACCTCATTTTGCAAGGAGGCTATCTACGAAAAAAGACGTTTTACGTAATTAGATCGACAATAAATCGTAAACAATGATCTGCCCAATATCGTTAAATCAAGTAACCAAATGCCAAAATATCTACCTATGTGTCGATCCTAGGTGGGGACAGATTTCTATTTCTCTACAGTCTTTTCTATACTGCCAACATATCTCTATGTAGAGGCCATGGAAACCAGCAGCATCGCAGTGACATCCACCAAATGCGAACAGTGTCCGGACCTAAAATCCTGAAAACCCTGTTAATACTAAACGGGTTGGGTATTTCGTGCAACTTCGACCTACTAGTTGTACAGGAACACAAAGTTTTATTCTTCTAGTATAATACCGTAAAATCCCGAATATAACCCCATCTGCAAACTAACCAAATTATCCTTCCAAATGTAAGCTCGCCGAATATAAGCGGGAGAAAAAGGGGGCAGGGAGCTCATGTAAAAAGATTAAGAGCCAATTTCCACACATCGTTTCTTGGCGATTGACAAATACTTCGTTTCGAAGTCGCCTAATAAAGGAAAGCTAAAAAAATGTGACATACGTCACTATGATTAAAAAATATACCTCTTGAGAAAAGTCCCTGAGTTCCTCCCTCTGTGTTGTGATCTGCCAAAAAAAATGAAAGGCGTGTAAATAGATTGAGTATGTTTAAAATGGAAATGGTGAACAAGCGCCAGGAAAATCGTCATGATTACACACATTCATTGGATCTTTTATGCCCCTGGAATATATTCAGGTTCTCGAAATAGGTAAGCGAAGATGTTTAGCAACAACTGGTGGCAACAGAAGCGACACGGAGGATAAGCTTGAAGATCACTTTGTAAATCGTCGTGGGTCCTCCAATAAGGTTTGTTTGGAAATGATGAACAAGCGCCAGGAAAATCGTCATGGTTACACACATTCATTGGATCTTTTAAGTCCCTTAAATATATTCAGGTTCTCGAAATAGGTAAGCGAAGATGTTTAGTAACAACTAGCTGCAACAGAAGCGAGACGGAGGATAAGCTTGAAGATCACTTTGTAAATCGAAGTGGGCTCTTCAATAAGATTTGGGCGGCTTTTAGCTTACCATCTCCCCTCTTAACATTGTTAATTTCTGAAACACTTTAGAACTGCTTTAATGAAACAGTTCTGTTTCATGTTGACCCTCCCTTTCTATCGTACTCTTCACTACTTTTGATGGCATTATCATATTTACAGGTCTTTCATAGCTCATAAGTCTTTCAATCATTTTTACCTTTGCCTTTTCTTTACATGAACTCAAAAGGCTTCAACTTCTTACAGACTAGTAAGATGACCATTTCAGACATTATGGAATTGCTCATTCCAATCCAAGGACTTTGTTGGTCATGATAGTAGGATAACTTTGTAAATCATTTAACTACTTCTATCTGCTGTTACTTGAATGTTCCATTAACGCTGTCATAATTTTATTAGATATTTGGATGTCTGGACGGTATTTACTGACCCAAGTTTTTCAGCATAATTTTTGTGTGAGCTCCAAGTATTTTGCTTTTAGTTGTGAGTCGATGTTATTTGTTTAAATTACACTAGAGCAGTTCTAGGTCACTATATAGTGATCACAATAAGAATGCCCAAACTTTTCAATATAGCTTCTTGTACCTAAGATATTTGTGATATATAGTGTTTGATTTAGTAGAATATCTATAGGCTAAATTACATTTCGTGGTTGAAATGGAGGTAAGGATGTCATAAACAGACTGATGTGGCAGTTGTAAGGGCATTGACCACCCCAGGCCTTGTAAGCAACTCTATTTAGTGGTCTGATATTGCACCCTCTTCTTTTAAGATGAACTCTTACTCAAATAATATTCTGTAGTCACTGCAACATGAGTAAACACTGTAACTTGATTAAATGACAAATTGTAATTCTCTTTGACAGTGTAAGAGATGCCTACTTTATGAGGTTAGCTTTAGCTCATGTTAGATAACTACAAAAGTATTTCTCTCGGAATCAGCATTCTTTATTTCTTTGACAATACAGAGTCAGGCTTGACATAGGTACCTGTGAACACATACACATATATTACATAAATCAGTTGAATATCCACTACATGCGAAAGGGTATTTGTTCACCATTTGTATATTAATGGATCCTCCCCAAAAATTGCTCATAAAAATGTTTTAAAAAGTCAAATGCTAGTAAGGTAAATACTCACAATGTTGCCACTGTGAAAGCTTGATGAATGTAAATACTTTTGCTGGGATGGACAGCTCTATTTTTCATGCTTCTTTAATCTTCTCTTAACCAATTAGAGAAGTTACTACATCTATGCTGTGGAAACATATCGTCTCAAGCAGTTTTGAGGCATACCATTGATACTGATATAGTATTGACCTGACCTGACTTGGACACATGACAAAAAGATAAAGTAAAGGAATAAGATATGTTGTTTAAGTTACCAAATGTCAGTCTGTGTGCTGTAGCTGTGTGACCACTGCCAAGGTCACATAAGCTGCTGTAAGGAATGTATCACAAAAATGTATCTACCTACACTGACATTATAGGATTTGTTCTGTACAAAACTAACCTTTGTTCTGTGTGTGCAACACAACCTCAAAGTAACATTTCTCTGAGCCCTTCATTATTGAATCAGTTGTTATTTCTCTGAACCCTTCATTATTGAATCAGTTGTTATTTCTCTGAACCCTTCATTATTGAATCAGCTGTTATTTCTCTGAACCGTTCGATATTGAATCAGTTGTTATTTCTCTGAACCCTTCATTATTGAATTCTCTTGTTTTAACACCTCTCTGGTAGGATGCTGGTTATCCTGCCTATGATCGTAAAATGTCACTCCTTCATCCCCAACCACATTGCCTATTGTGTTGTGTGCCTTTTGGCAAGGAATGGATGTAGTATCTGTCCTCATTGATGACAGATGCTTTCCATAATCCGCGAGAGGTTGTCCTACTGGGCTTTTGAGCCTGCCTCATGGCTTGCTTCTCTGCATGGTAGCACACATTGAGGGGTGTCGCCCTTGACCACCCCAGCTGCCCTTTATTTATTAGTTAGCCGGTTTGGTGTTTTTTCTGTTTATTTAGGGTAGTTTCAATGTCGGGCCCACTGCTCATCAGGGGCCTTTGATTGAGAGATATATCAAATTCGTTGCAGCTGCGGGGAATTACGCTGAGCTGTATCGAATTTCCTGCAGCTCGACGATTATTAATACGGGCCCTTGTATGTCTGCCAAAAAAAGGACTTGTAACTTTTTTTGCCCAACAGAGCTTTATGGGAAATTTCCATCACGTAAAAGTAGATAAAATGTTCTTTAAAATGATACCAAATATAGCACTGTGTTATTTAGTTCAAGGTTAGGCCTATAGTTTTCAACAACCGGCCTAGTACTTCTCTACTGTCTGCCTTAATGCAAATATTGCATCAACTGTGCTCTTTCCAGGCATAAAAGCAAAACTGATGATTACATATTGTTGTTTCCATCCTTAATCTTTCTTCTATTATACTCTCATATATTTCCATGGCCTGTGAAAGCAGTTATATACCTTAATAATTTCCAAATTTCATACTTTCTACGTACATTGAAGTTAGAAGTATCGCGAAAGAAAATCTGTTTGTTATATTCTTCCCATTTCTGTGCGACTAATATAGCCGGGAGTTGAGATTGGAAGGGGAAAAGTGTGTGCAAAGATTTGCTAGAGAAAGAATTTGACAGCAGAGGTTCAGAAGCACTAGTCTATCCTTTAAGATAAAGAATAGCTCGCACCCATTTTGTTGGGGGACAACTTGAGTAAGGAGTAATTACACATCAGAGCTTATCAAAGAAATTGAAGTCTAGATTACTGTTAAATGTTATTACTGTAAGAATAATGAGCACGAGTTATTCAAAAGATACAAAAGAGTCAAACATTCACATACAGTGGAAATAACAGAAACCATTTTATCAACAGCATAAATTTAAAATTGAGCGTCTTCCAGAATGCTAATGATCCGTAAAAAATTTTAAATGGGCATTGTGTCCCTCCAATGGAATCGACCCATCGACCATGAAAGAGGGAATACTGGTTACATAATCTTACGAAAACTGACCTAACATATGTGAGATTAACATGAAAAAGGCTTCCATGGCTCTACTGTGTGAATATGGATCTTTCTTGTAGCCTTTTGGTTAGATCAAGGGTCATTTAATAAGAGTTTATGAGTCAAATCTTTCGACCGCAAATCTCCCTCTCTCTCAAAAATTTTATTCTTAGTGGTATATTTTTTCGAATGATAACTTTGCTGTATTGCTTCATGTTTTTTACAAAGGTTGTTTGTTACTTACCGTTTACGTTCAACGTTACCCTGTTGTGTGAACGTCAGACTCGTAAATGATATCATCTGCTGATCTTCGCAGAAGGCGCTCAAGAGTGCGTAAATGCTTAGCTATAGCTTTATAGTGGAGGTTGACTCCTCTTTAAACAGCTAAGATATGATCAATTACCTTTTTTACTTTGTGTATTACTTAGCATAACACTATAAAAACTTGTAGAGGACAAATTGAATACTAGCAGGAATACCCGGCGTTTCCCGGGTCCTGATTGACTAAGAAACACAAACTTTTGCAGTACCTTGTTGATGGTCATGCTGTAGCTTAATTTTACCAAAAAATGAATTCGTTGGAAGTCAAATGAGAAATCTTTTGGGATGAAATAGCCTCTGAAGCAGCCAGGAGTGGCCCAGACTCACATTGGAGCTCCTCCGTACTCCCTAATTTTGGGTTGCTAAAAGTTTTTGTTTATGCGCATGGGCCTCAAATTTGGTTACCTTTAACATAACAAATACTGCAATTTTCCTGACACCCCTCCGGGTTCGCCCAGAAGGGGGTAGGATACCGACAAACCAAGACTTGGACATGTGTTCCGATATAAAGTCTTTAAAGTTTGGATTTTGTCAAACAATGTAGGAGAAGAAGAGTTGCATACAAACAAACATACATATGTTAGATAAGATAGATAGACAAATTGTTTGTCGTACAAAATCCAAAGATTGCTCTGAAAAGACGTCTCATCGTTATTAGGTTGAAAACCTTTTTAAAAGTCATAATTATAAACGAAGAAACAAAGAAAGGGATCGAAATTTACAAGATGTTGAAAAACTAAGTACGCGATTGGTTCGAGTCTTGAGTACTTTTGTCTTTTCCCTCCCTCAGGATCGTCTTCCTGTTGCGTGCCAGCAAACAATACACTTATTAGTTATTAGCATAACAGGTCCAAACAGCTGTAGCTGGGTTTTTTACCACCGTTTTATACAGTTCATGTTTGGTATTAGCCGTTCTTAGTACCTCAGCATTTGTCACCCGTTCTTTCCACGAAATTTTAAACATCTTACGCACGAATCAGGTTTCTACAGCTTTTTCTTCATGCTTTTACTCGCAGTCCATGCTACACAACCATACATAATAAAAGACGACACATAACATTTCAGAACCTACAGCCTTGTTTTCACTTTTTTTATTCTTATTACAAAGAACTGTGTTCATTTTAGCAAATGCCTTTATTGCCTGTGCTATTCTGCTCTTTACTTCGCACTCACATTTTCTATCTGATATGATGATACAGCCTGAATAATTATAACCTGTAACTTTTTCCTATGTTCTTATTATATACCCTCAGATGACACTCGGGCATTTTTGCTTACTGTTAAACAAAAAGTCATCTTGCTTATATTTCAAATTCCAACTTTGCACTTATAAATTATTTAGACGAATAATAGGCTGAAACAAAAAAGTACTATAAGCATACCAAAGCTGACTCTCAAAAAACCTTAGATGCTGAGCACATAACATCTTCAAAAAGGCGTCACAGTGACATTTTAAGTTAACATATCCAAGAACAATTTAAGACAAATCTAAAGCAGCTATTACTACCGTGACTTCACAACAGGGCCTAATTGAAGAGAAATTTTTAACACCACACTTGTTTATTAATAAAAACGCCATATGGTATATTTATTCAACAACATTTTAAACAAAACTTTAAACAAAATTTAACTGGCGTTCTTTGTCTTAAGTCACCAAAAAGGAAGTAACGTCATTGAGTCACTAAAAAGAAAATTTACTTTTTCTGTTTATAATACCCTTTTCTGTTTGTTTGATATCCTTTGCATCTTTGATCAGTCAATAGTTATTGTCAATAGAAAATTTTTTACAACATGCTTATAAGACTTTTTATTGCTTGTCAAATTATCCTACCAGTAACAACCTACAACAAGCAATAGACACGGAAAGCTTGGTTAGAGTATCCACTGATTGTTGTAGGTTGTAATTGACAGTATCGGACACTTGTTGTACGATATAAAAACGAAGCATGTATTTTTAAGCACCTCAGTATTGTATTTCCAATACCACACTTTTGATTTCCAACACCACACTGTGTGGGAATAACGGCCATTAATTAGGCCCTGCTTCACAACTTGATTTCTGAATTTCATGCCTTTACTTTTATACCATTCATATTTGCCATGGTATCATGTTCATACTTATAGGATTAACATAACCTATTAGAAAAAGCTAGACAGTGGGCACATGACATGACAACACAATTGTACAATTAATATTTTTATAATAGTTTGTTTGTGGTACGAAACAAGAATATTTCACGAAATAGCGAAAACATTGTGTACTTAAAAGTTTTTATCGTCTGACACTCCTCAGAGTACTAACGTCAGCATACCGAAATGAAGTGTATGAAAAAGTATACCCTACTGCATTTTTGAAAGAGCTCATCAGAATTTGGACTGCCTGAATGGCTTGTGTTTTCGAACCAATCAGCATCCACTAAAACAAGATTAGTTGAATAGGCCTAGTGGGAAAACGAATTGTTTCTGTCTGCGTAGCAAAGGTTTTCTTGCTTTTATGTGGACTGACTCCAGTACGGCCAAATGAAATGCAGATCTGGCCTTTCCTATGATACGGAAGCAATCGTCCGTATTCACGTTGGCACAGTCTGGGTTCTCAAGCAAGTGCTGCCCTATGGCAGAGTCATATTACTTAATGGTGTTTTTGGTCTTTGAAACCCGGGGTTGTTGTTTCTTTTTAGGAGTTGACGTTTGACGAATAAAGGATGGTACATGCTGCTTAATTCGGTCAATCAGCCTCAAAGTCGTTAATAGTTTTTACTCCAGATGCACCTGATGTGAGTAGAAAATTTATCAATCAAGAAACGAAGTGGAAGACTGAGTTGGTATGGATATGTCAAAAGAATGGAAGTTGGAAGCTGAATGAGAAAGAGGATGGATATGGGGGTGCATGGCAGGAGTATAAGAGGAAGACCGGCATTGCGATAAACTGACAACATAGAAAAAAGTATGAAAGCAACTGGCTTAAAGGAGACTGGCGTTATGTGGAGGAGGTAGATACTGACCCACGACATGGCAACTTAGCTGGATAAGTGAGACGAGGAAGAAGAAGAAGAGAAAGAAGAAGAAGAAGATGAAGAAGATAAAAAAGAAATACGGATTCATACAGATGGAGTAATAGAGTAGATAAAATTTTACCACAGCCTTACAATGTGTATATATGCACATTTTTGTATATGCACAGCTTTCGGTGACTAGGCACAAATACCCATCATACGTCACATAGTTTGTCCTTAAAATGCTGCTAAGGAGTATATATATGAACTACAACTGCCATAGATAATACAATGTTAGGATGCTCAGTCTCCAACCCACGCTCGGTACATAAAGGTAGCTAAAGATACTTTGGTTTGCAAAATATGGGTAAATGAAGGGCCTGGTTGATTTCAGCGCGCCTCCTGCCTGGCTGTACATTCTTACCAAATTCACGGGTCACTTTCTTGGATCTTATGCTACATATGGATAACCAGTAACCATTGTACCTGCACACCATGCACGTGCCAATTCATGGGAATACGAAGCCAGGCAGGCGCTGTTCCAGGTACTTGACGTGCGTCCACCAGACCATCGGGACACATTCGGTTTGATGGCAGTTAGCGTAGTGTCTGTGATGGCACAGGTCAGGAAAACATGAGACGATCTGGTACTTTCAACAAGAACGTTCCATTCTCAAGTATTTAACTGCAAAAAAATCCTTGTGTTTAAAGATAAGAAAACAAATTAGCGTAGGATTAAATTATAATTATGGTTTTACCCGTCATTTTAAGGGTGAAAGATGATCCAATTCACCAAATCAAATGCCATTCAGTGGATGGATCCCCAAGGTATGTCTGTTTGTGATATGCTGCAATTGAGCTATGAAACTCCAACATAAATTTCATTTGTTATGAATTGAATCTTGTTCCTATTATCGCATGATGTAGTGTTACTTATGTAAAATAGTCTTAGAATTCAGTAGATTGATTTAAACATTCTCAAGCCTGCAATAATTAAGCACAAAGTAGAGCAAGCAACATATTTTGTTCAAAAAACTTTCGCCGATTCTCTCAAGTTGATTAAAATTGGATTCTTAGTAATCTTAAGAACAAGGTATTTACAAATAAGGATTGGATCGAACGAAACAATGCCCACGTTTCTATGATTAACAATTGCTGATATATTAGGGAGCATGAGGAATTCAGCCTAGTTGGAAGGGAGGGAGCAAGGATACATTTGGATACCTTGTTCCTTAGATTATTGATTATCCAATATAGATCACTTGTGTACGATCGGCGAAAAGCATCTTGGTCAAAATGGAGCTACTTGCTCTACTGTTTGTTCATATTTATTTCACACCTTAGAAACATATCTACCGATTAACAATTGCCGATGTACTAGGGAGGATGAGTAATTCAACGTAGTGGGAAGGGAGGGATCAAGGATACCTTTGGATACCTTGTTCCTTAGATTATTGATTATCCAATATAGATCACTTGAGTAGAGTCGTCGAAAAGCTTTTGGTCAAACTGGAGTTTCCTGCTCAACTTTTATTGACCGCACGCCTTTGAAATGTATCAAGGAGAGAGAAGACTTTGGTGAACGTGGAGTTAGAAAGTGGAAATCAATCCAATTATTTCATGATAAATTTTCAAACTTTATTAGAGTTTGTCGCGGTCATTGTTTAACTTACTTACTTATTTATTCGTTCGTTTATTCTTTTATTCATGTATTTATTTATTCATTTATTTTATGTTAATTTTCTTTAAGGCAGGGGGGGGGGGGGGGGGGGGCGTTTTTTTTCTGCCGGGTTTTGTGGGTTCGAATCCCCTCAGCTCCATTAGTGAAAAAAAGAAAGCAAGCTATTGTGGTAATGCTCCACTCCGTGATAATATATGATAAATGCTATGCGTCTGCTGAGCACTTAAATAACTATATATATATATATATATATATATATAGTTATGCAAAAATTTAGCGAATGATAGGGGGAAAAATAACAATCAAAAAAACTTTAATAGAAAAGACTGAATTTTTTTAGAGAAATTGAACCATCGTATTAAATTGAAACCGCGCTAATTAATAAACGAAGATGAGAACAAAACCATTTTTGTCAGTCTAATAACAAACTGGACTTATTTGACCTTGTTAGTAAAGCAGTCGGGCTCGTCAGTACCTGCTTTGTACATTTGAATATATTTATGTCAACGAATGACTAATACTATATTGTCCGTTCAATTTATTTGATTACGTAACTGTTCTCGTTACGTAACGAAGAAACTCGTAACTCTGACAGGTGCACGACGTATGGTTATTTTTCGTTGTTACATAACGTCGGTCGTGCGAGTCTTTACCCGACTGTCCGATCTTTTCAGGTCAATATCTTTCCTGACAATATCCGATGGTTTCTGGAATATTTTCCGTTATCGTTTCGGTATCCCTAGAAACTTAGAAATTTTTTCATTTTAAAAATGGCCTACCTCATCCGAGCTGATACCGTACATTTGGTATAACGCCATACAACACGAAAGAAGGTCTCTCCCCTTACACACAGACACACACAAACACAGACACAGACACAGACACAGACACAGACACAGACACAGACACAGACACAGACACACAGACACAGACACACACACAGACACTGACACAGACACACACAGACACACAGACACACAGACACAGACACACACAGACACACAGACACACACACACACACACACACACACACATACACAGACACACAGACACAGACACACACAGACACACAGACACACATATAGACACACACACAGACACACACAGACACACACAGACACATACACGTAAACATACAAAAAAACGCACTCCTCCCTATTACTGTTTCACAAGCAACAACTTGGTTGTACACTTTTAGGGAGAAAGTGGTGTAATAGCGAGGAAAGTGACACGAAGGAAAATGGACCTACAATTTTATCATCCTTGACTTGCTAAAGCAGAAAGATATGAGAGATGAATGCCGTATTTTCTCCTACAAACGCCGCCGGCTGATAAATACCGCCCTCTATTAGACGCCACATGACTGCCAAACATTTAAAATAAACGCCACCCGGGCGCAGTAGTTGCTGGCAAGAGTGAAACGCAAATACTGGAAGGTGGAACTGAGATTAAATGCAAAGGAGAGCGAGGCAATGGAGTATGACATCAAGGACGATCTCAGAATCAAGAAAATTGATGGGTCTCTCCTAGCAGTTGAGAATGATTTCAAGTACTTCGGCATCAGAAAGGAACATCAAAGTTTGAAAGAATCAAGTCTGGAAAGCTGTCCTTAATATAAAATGGCGTAGCAACCCGTGTAACCGATAGTCTGAAGACTTGAGGGATGGATGTTTGCCTCAGCCGTCGAGTCGATCCTGTTTTATGGCCCAAAAGCTTGGACGCACGTTGGATGTACTGGCGGGTGTTATACATGTAAGTTTATAAAGGTTTTAAATGTACCATGGAAAGATTTTTCCATCAATAACATTTGTGATAAAACCTTAGAGTCTACAGGAGCAGCTGGGCTTGTCTCTTTCAGAGGGCATATCATTTTTTCATGTAAAGACCTAGTGGTCAGCAACGTCATTTTATTGGAGCTGGAACACGGACTGGCTACAAGAGGGAGACAGTTTGCAACATTTTGCTATTCATTAAGGCGTGAAACAGGACTAAATTCACTTGGATTTTTTCCCTCTACCGCCATGAGTGTGATCAGTGTGTTTTCTCCCTCGGATCTTATGCTCCCGCTGGTATTTTTCTTCACTCTCTAATACGCAATTCCTCTAGTATTTTACATTTTGCCATGAATTTCCTCAAGTTGCAGACTGAAAAGTTTTGGTCACAGTGGTCGCAAGATGAGCTGTTTGCACACTACTTTTATGATGATGAATGTGGATGATCCTTAAAATTATGTCAAAGCATTGAAAATTACCCTTGATTAAGATCCGGCTCTGGAGAAATTATCAAAATTGCGTAATGCTTATTGTTGAAACTTCAAGTTTAGCTGCTTGTATTAGACTTCAAGCCTTATTGAGTCACGACACTGGTGCTTGTGGGAGATTTACAATGTTGCTTAAGAGAGCCGATGCAAAACAAGCAAATAGAGAGAATATCAAGGTACAACGGCGGCGATAAGGTTAGGCGCTAAAACAATTATGCTAATTAGGGGTGCGAGTAGTAAGAAAAGCGATAGTGAAACATCAGTCCAAAGCACAGGCAGAGTTAAAATACATCTGAGGGGTAGATGGATGTAGTGTATATTAGGTAGAAGGCAGAGGCGTCCAGGAATAGGATTACGTTGACAGGAAAGTAACGAATAGGCGTCCAGAAGATTGTTAGATGGATTGTTAGGCAGTGCCGTAATAGATGAATAGTCCAGGGGTTGTTTGGTAGAGAGGTAGAAGTAGCTGGGTAGTGGATTAACAATTAGGTGGTGCAGTCGTAGTTAGCAGTGGAGTAGAAGTAGGTAGTGGGGCACGGTAGTTGGATAGTGGGGTCGAAGTAGTTACGCAGGATAGTAGTAGTTAGGTAGCTGGGTAGAGTAGAAGTAGTTAATGGGGTAGAAGTAGTTGGTTAGGTAGCATGGTAGATGTAGTTGGGTAGATTAGAAGTAGTTAAGGGGGTAGAAGTAGTTGGTTAGGTAGAATGGTAGATGTAGTTGGGTAGAGTAGCAGTAGTTAGTGTAGCAGTTAGGTAGTGGGATAAAAGTAGCTGGGTAGAAGTAGTTGAGTAGGTTGGTAGTTAGGGAACAGGGTAGAAGTAGATTAGTAGTTAGTTGGGTAGAGTAGTAGTAGTTAGTGAGGTAGAAGTAGTTTGGTAGAATAGTAGTAGTAAGGCAGAAGTAGTGGGGTAGAGTAGTAGTAGCTAGCGAGGTAGAAGTGGTTGGATAGAGTAGTAGTAGAAGGAGGTAGAAGTAGTTGGGTAAACTGGGGGCTAAACTGAGAGCTTGCTTATCAAGGTGCCAAACTGAGAGATTGCTAAACTGAGAGCTTGGTAGAAGTAGTTAGAGTAGTAGTGGTTAGTGAGGTAAAAGTGATTGGGTAGAGTAGTTATAAGTAAAACGCCAAATGTGGAAACTTCATTGGCAACGTTTCGTCTAACAGACTTTTTCAGGTCACTGCTGAAAATTGGCTAAACTAAACTCGGAGACCTACAGTGCAGATATAAAACCTAAACTAGAATTGCAGTATGGTACATTCCAAAGAGAAAATTCTTTCGTCGTACAACGTAAATTGCCTACGATGCTAAGGAAAAACAAGGATACAGGGAGCTGAGGCACACAAGAAAAAAACACCAAGTAAAATGAACGGGGGATAGATAACAAAATGGGGTAAATTGAGTAAGAGAGCATTGGAGGCCAACCCAAAAAAGTAAAGAACTAAACAATCTGTTGGACAAGAAATCTAAAAAAAGATAGTCAAAAGTTGAAAGGGGGAGCTTATACACAGAGAGTGGACGACATAGCATTATGTATGTAGCCTAAAATTGAAGAGTCGTATTGGTAAGTGCGGACGCAATGAGATAACTTCCACTGCTCAAATTAAAATTGTCCCTACTCTTAATAAAAGCGGCCTCTTTCAATTTTAAGTATTTAAAAGAGGAGATGTCGTACATAAGAGAAACATTTCGAAGCATGGGCTACGCGAATCATTTCATTCTTAATACAAAGTCCAAAGCTATGAAGATATCAAAAGTAAAGGCATCTTAAGAACGTATCAATGTTCATCAAACGCAAGATGGTAGTATCAGACATAATCCGTACAGAAATCAAATGGACTATATCATGACCAAACACATGTATAAAATTCTCGTCCAAAACTCCCGATCCTACATCGTGGATTGTAAAAGTATCTGTACAAAGAAAGATGGCTGCTACGCCGTAAGGATAAAGCAACCCATCCGATATTGTTAGTTTATGCGTAAACTCTGGAGTCGGTCTTGTTATTCCAGAAATCGCCGTTATAAGCAATAACTAGGAGAATGGAAATAAAGCCAAAAGACAACGATAAATTTATAGAATGTTTTATAGTCAGTACCATAAATTAATATATAAATAACTAGATAAATTGAATTACGTTTTCTTCTGCGAATTCAGCAGCGTAATATCTTATTGCATGTCGCTAATTACGCCAATTCATATAACATCTCTTCAAGGCACCGTAAGGTCAGTTTTGGACTAGGCATGACATCCAATAAGGAGTTCTCTTTACTTATACTTCTGCAAGGACCTTTGATGTAAAATCCTTACGATTAGGGTTAAAAGAGACCATGCAATAAAGCCAGTAATAGTGTATCAAACGCCATAGGATAAATTTAGTCTGTCTATGCGATTTTTAGAAGCTACTGTACGGTAAACAGATAGAAAATTGCCATGGTCCACTTTGTATTATATATTTGAAGTAAAATGCGTGAGTCGGCTAAATAACTCGATGACAAACAACGAAATAAATATTTGTTCTACGTTTTCGGGGGTCACAACGCCACCTATTTTATGCTCAACTTAACCATGCTTGTACCACAAGCGATCAGTAAAGTAACTTAAGTATTGTTTTCCACATGAAAATAAGGCAGTTCGATATCTAAACCAAACCTAAGTACTGTTTTTGTCATTAACACCTGATGTTAACGCTACATCAAGGAAAGTTGAGTTCAGTCGACCACAGCGTTCCCTAAAATACAAAATATTGAATCATTCTAAAGTAAAGTTGGTCGGCTGGCTGATCTAGAACATTCGTCCGCAACATGGCATCCTCAGGCACCCTAAAAATCACTATAGGAGCAAAAATGTAGATAGGCCTGATAAGGTATACAACAATGTTGATAATACGGTGTTTCGTATTATAGATGAAGTACATAAATGCTCTCATCTGTAAAGTTAAATTGAACATCTATAAGTATATACAAATCTGCAGAGCAGAACTTTATAAAATATTGTTAATTGGCAAAAGAGACTGTGGATTATCCCAAACGGTTGCACAAGAGATCTTCTTTGGTTACTCGTTGATATTGGAAATAGCCTGTAGATCGTCCTACGACTCGATATTGTTTGCCAACTATTTGTTTGCTTTATGGTATGTATTGTTAAAGGTATTAGGAGTAAGCGTATTTTACTCAGAAGCGAAGTTCTGAATCTCTTAAAGACTTTTCAGACTTAAAGATGAAATTTTATTTTATTTTATCTCATCCTTCTTACATAATGGACTGTATGGAAACTGCTTACAGACCACAAATTATTTGATTGCCATATCCTGCCATTCACTGATCTTGGAGACGCTCCTTATTCCAGCTGAACGATGAACTAGGAATCAAACCCTGGAACGTTCATCATTGATATAATACACAAATACTATGACCTGTCCATAAAGGGAGGGGAGTGGAACTGGGGGGCATGTTCTCCACTTCTATTTTGAAATTAACCCGAAGCGGTAATAATGATTTTAACCTTAAGACCTTTTTCCAGTTTAATAGTGAAGGATACATAGGAGACACTATCCAGCTGAATAAACTCGTTGTAATGTTTAAACTGACAAATTCTCGTAAACTGATGTTATATTTATAAGCCCTTTGTCTTACATACGGCCATGCTTATTTTCTTTTTGTACTTTCCTCCATTAATATAAGATAAACAATTATTACTCCATTGACAAAATATGCAATAATTGTGTTTGTGTGTCTAAAGAACTTTAATTATTTCCAAGAAGGGTTATTGCTTATAACGGCGATTTCTGGAATAACAAGACCGACTGCAGAGTTTACGCATAAACTAACGATATCGGATGGGTTGCTTTATCCTTACGGCGTAGCAGCCATCTTTCTTTGTACAGATACTTTTACAATCCACGATGTGCCCCTGTGGTCCTGCTCCAAATAGTCAATACTTAATTTCCATATCATTCGCGGAGAGAGATATAAGCTCCATCTGTTACTTTGTTTAAATTTTCCTCAAGGGAATCCCTTTCATTCTTTTATATGTTAATCATTGTTTGTTCGGATAATAGCCTTTCAGGTCTAATTCCTTTTCGACGTCAAATAGAAACTGCAGATCGAAAGTTGGAATTGGCTGTTCTGCTTGCCACTGCTGAACACACTCTGTAAGTTTCCGTGGTCAAGTTATAGTTTATGGTCCCCCATAGGCGCACACCAAACTTTCTGTTCTCGACCCTGCACAATATTATCGTCTCAATGATCATCACCTATAATATCGGGAGGGCATAGGCGGGCAAAGATGAGATGGAACAAACATGTTTCCTAGATACTCATTAGAAACGTCCGTCTTAATCCCTGTCATCCATTCTAGAATAAGGAAAAACTCATTAGCTATTGTCTTGAACCTATTTATTAACCTGAGTCAACAACATGACAAAGGCATGATAAAAAAATTCTCTTTGATTCCCAAGTAACTAACCTAAATATCTAAGTTTACATGTTACTGATAAACTAGTATATTTAAAATACACAGTGTTAATCCAGCGTTGGTTCTTTACCATAGAGTATAATGTCCAAGAAAGTTCGTTTACTTCACTACTATTATAATCAGCAAATGGTAAACATGAATAGGTTACCTTCCTTTCAATATTTGATTTCCTTCTTGTATGTCTTCGTCCGTGATATGTCTTCCTGACGTTCTTTGGATGTAGATTTCACTGTAACGGCACAAAGGTTTCGACTTAGAGTTGACAAGTCAACATAAAATCTCAATCTTTGCACAATCAACTCACGTAAAAACTAGAAAATAACCATAAGAAGACAGAAGAGCTAGCTATAAAGGCGGGGCTAAGTGACCTACAGCAAGTATACCTCCGTGCATCCTTGCAGTTTATCCGACTAGATATTATTTACGTTCCTCCTCTATACTCTTCACACACATTTCATGACAACAGCCGCGCACGCATGATGCAACAATTCCCTATAAATATTTTGCTTTACGATGAATGTAGATGGACAGATTTGTGCTATAAAAAAGACATCATGGACTGCCATGCTTCTTTGTTTCAAGTTACTTTTCTTGCCACTTTTCTGTAGTAGATTGTAGAGCAGTTGTAAACGCCATTTATTAGTTCGCTTGGATTCTTTGTGGTCTTCTTAATAAGGTAAATGAGACACCTCACATGATACGAAATCAAAAGGGAAGTTTGTAATTCTATCTTATGCTGCTTTGTTACCTTTTTAAGGCAGAATTTATAGCTCATACCTTCATCTCAAAAACTGATGTGAACAAAAGTGATGCTGAGTGGAGTACTAACACATCTGTTAAACAAGGAAGGGCCAGCACAAACACAATGACGGCAACAGATTTCCCAAAGCCAACTTCTAAAGCTCAGTGCACATCTCAGCAAACTACTGTCAAATGAAAGAGAACACCCTCGAAACATCTATCAACGTTAAGCAATAGAAGGCTGATGGTAATCCAAATCGGAAACAATTTGATGGGGCATTTGATAACCCAAAAAGTTTAGTCAAGTTCCGAGAATATGACCGAAAGGAAGACAGGGAGCTGCAATGAAATTTCCAATTGATCTCTTTTTTTTACCAGAGAAAGGTTTATGTCAATTGCACATCATACATATTTTTACTACCAACAGTGCAACTTGCAAAAGCCATCCACATTGAAATAGATCAATGCAAGGTGAAGGCATTTATTGGAGTTGTTATTGCTATGGTGTAGTATATGCAAGTCAAAGAATCCCCTCTTCTTCATGGAGGTAAATTAGCGTAATTTCTTACCTTAAATTCTACAACAATAAACTCAATATACTTAATAAACAAGTAGTAGTAGCTCGTCAAAGTATCTTTATATTATATCATAACAAGCGCGATATAACACTGGCGATGATTTCAGGGATCAAAATTATCTATTCGTTAAAGATCTGTGTCGACTGTCCCTGGATGTAAATTGACACAAATGACCTTCTTTTTGCCACGAGACATCTCGATGCTGAGCGATTTGTTCATCATGTTTAAGGCAGATTTCGCCATTCGATAACTGTACCATCCTCCCAACTTATTATCTCCGATGGACCCAACACGAGCTGAGATATTTACAAGAAGTGAGGAATGTTTATGTCGCTTGTCCTTGCTTTGAACACCAAATGAGCCTTTCCCTTGAGTCAGTAATGGAGCAAAATGTTTTGCAACCAACAGAGGTCCAATTGCATCCACCATTAACACTGCGTTCACGTCATCTTGATTAATGTCACGCAAACTTGTCTCTCCTTTCCCGGTAGGGTGTATAATCCCAGCTGAGTTTATAAGCAAGTCGATGCCACTATTTGAAGAAAAATCACTAGAAATTGATTGAGAAGTGTTCACGATGTCTTCTTCTTTGGTTACGTCCATTCTGTAAACATGGAGTTTGCTGCCATAGGATTCCTGAAGTGAGTGCAAGGCTGTAGCCTTTTCTGGCCTTCTACACGTCGCAATTACATTGCAATCGCTTCTTGATAACAATGCCCTGCAGAACTGCAAGCCTATGCCTCGACTGGCACCTTGAACCATCACGTTTATGCTCATCTTGGAAACAAGTCGTGGATACAAACAAACTCTTCTACGACCAGACGCCGGTTTGTTTGATTCTAGAAAATTTACTTGAAAATAGCCTCGTTTTGATGTTGGCAAGGCGGAACAATCAGCTGGGAGGTGAATGGTTCACAGCAGGTGGGCTCTGCGACCGATTGAACCCAATTTGATAGACTTGATTTAACTTACCTTTGAGTGTGGAATAAACGGCAGGAGGGGACGGACGGGTGGGGGTGTGCAAAAAGGTCTCATATATTGCGGTACCGTAGCCTGGGGGATATTTGGTATGCTTAGCATCCTCTAGAGGTGGACTTCAAGGTAAAATAGCATCCCCTAGTTCATAGTCGTCTGTCCTGGAGTTTTGAAATGTGTCAGAACATTTTTCAGACTTGTTGAATACCCTGCTCCATATATCTTTTCCAAGATATCAAATCTGCACACCTAAATTTGAAAATTTTGAAGTGCAGTTAACTACCAACACCTGGTTTCTACGAGTGCCCCTGCCCCGCGTGTTAAAAGGGTTCACCGATTTTCCAGAAGGGGTTACAGAAAAATTACTTTAATTGGTGAGCAGGCTGGCCCTTAGGCCTTAAATTTATGAAGCATGCCCTAACATTTGCTCAGAGGTAATAAGCATGCCCTACAGTACAGAGATAGTCTGGCTACGGCACATAACCTTTTAGTCTGGCTACGGCACATAATATTTTGCACTCGTTGCATTCTTTGTGTTAACATAGACAACCTGTCCAAATTGTAGAACGATATTTTGAGCAATCGTCGAGCTACGCTCTTTCAAACTTTAAATCATGCCTATCAAAACCTTGTTAGATGTACCCAGTTCATAAATTTATGAACTAAATAAAAGTAAAAGAATTTTCTTAAGGCCATTATCATATCAAAACAGCCATTTCTCACAGCTGGTATCAGATTTGAACGCGATATTTTGTATATAGGCATTTGGTGGCGGGGTCAACACGGTGATGTATTTATAATTGAGATTCCTCGAAAATAGTATTTTGTGACGTCATCACTTTAGTACTAATTTGAGTACGCAAGTGTGACGTTACAACTGTATGAATATGAGAAATATCATACACATTTGGACTCATTACTTTCTTCTTGTTGACATAGACAATCTGTCCAAATTTGAGAATCATACCTTGAGCAATCGATGAGATATGCTCTTTCAAACTTTAAATCATGCCTATCAAAACCTTGTTAAATGAACCCAGTTCATGATTTTATGAATTGAGCAAAATTAACAGTGTTTCCTTAAGGACTTTTCCAAATTCAAACAGTTGTTTTTTCGCAGCTTAGAGAAGATTTGAAAGCGATATTTTGCATACGGGCATTTGGTGGCAGGCCCTTAGAAATCACATGTTACTTAAATTGCAAGTTCTACACCATTCAAATTTAAACAATGTCCCTGTTTTGATAGGTCATACAGTTTACATATTTTAGCATAAGTGAATTTGCAAGTACGTTTGTATTGTAATTTAAAAACTCTTCAAATATGGAAAGCACGTGGTGGAATGACGAAATACAAGATTATAATGAGTGTGTCAATTCGCTAAAATAGGAAATAACTGTATTTATTAATACTGCTTTTCCTTTGCTAATTTCTGTTGTCAATGACATTAAGTCGGTCTTGCATAGACAGAGATCGACTTCTTTATTCAAAAGGCAAGGACGTTGGTATTCCTAGATGTTGTTGTTTTTCTTTGTTAGAGGGGTACGCATTCTATAACGAGTGTGCTATTGAAAAGTGTTTGCTGAAGATAGTATTCTAAATTACCTATAATAAGACATTGTCTTATGTGGAGCCACAAAGGACAGGTACTTCATAGAAAGATGATAAAAACGCTGCGACTGCTCCTAAAGGTATCTAGACAGAGTACTGGAGTGCACGTCAAAGCGTTGAGAGGAATTTCAAGACTGGTAAGTACGGCTCATTCTTATAATTTTAGTACGTTTTTGGTCTGTCCTTGAAATCATGCAAATAAATCTGAGCAAGTATGGTATTTTTCAACGCAAGGAAAGCGCTTGAAGCCCTATGTTCTTATCAATACGATGAACATCGAAAGAAGCAGTTACACATGATAAAAAAGCAGTGTTGGTTTTTGTTGCATTTTTCAGAACTATATAAAGGACCCCCAAAAGACGATCTATTATTTAACGTCTTTTAACATTTTTAAAGCAGCGTCAGATATTGAGGAATAAAAGGAAATGACACAATGCTCTTCTTATAATGATGTAACTACTAGCACCTTGCCTCTTTATGCCATCACCTATCGTCATTAGCTTATCTAGTTTTACATCTGTAGCAACTAGCCAGCTGCATCAAGTCATAGAGAAGCCTTTGATAGTTATAAACCATATTCGAAATTGAAGTCGAGTTCTAGACTGACTTTTTACGTTCGATAATCTTTCGATTTTAAAAAGTATCTAAATGGCAAAAGATCCCTTCTCAGTCACAGTAAGACCCGAGACACACTAACATTAACCTACTGTGGATCAGGACGAGTTAATTACTACTTTTAAACTTTTCTTAAAGACATAATTGCGCTATACAATTACGTTGTTACGTATACTCCTACAAGATCTAAAAAATATTTCCCCCCTAAAATAAATTTGATCTGATGAATCTTGATCTTGTGATTTGAAATAGTTCTCAATGTTTGTGTTTTGTGACGGCCATCCTCTTCCTGACCATCAAGATTGAAGTTCAACAGGAAACAAATCTATTGTATGTATCGAAGGAAAAGTTGCATTACTGCTACCAGAATTGATTGATGCTTTCACATCTTTTTAAGACTGACACAATGCTTCACCAATGCTTACCTTTCTTTGCAAATGGATAAGTAAGGATTCGCTATTCCATCAATGTTTAGCGATTTACTCAACCTTCTATTTCATTCGATTCATCATTAACCGGAGTAAGACGGAGCATTCAATCATCAATTGACCAACGATAGAAAAGGGACGTACGTGTATCATAAGTGAATGTAGTTTGTAGACGAGCATTAGTGTTTCCCCCGATTCAGTTGTATTCAGCTGTTTAGTTCTTTAAATGCCGAAACTCGTTCCTCAACGTCATATAACTAACTCCATCAATTCATCAACTGTAAACATGGAGAGCGGACTGTCCCTGGTGTAATCAATCAGAGGGTTCTCTCTAAAATTAAATTTCACACAACATTAAGACTAAACTAACATAAAATAATGATGATAACTTATCAAACTGTTCTTCCTATTAAAACTAAAAGTCATATGGAAGAGCTTCGGCTATGAATTAAAGTACAGATATACTACTGCCAATCGCTTGTTGCAAACGCTATCTAAATAATCTTGTCACCTAATAATAATGGCTCAATTTTATCTATATATGCAGGAGAGAAATGAGATCTTCAAGGCAATCCTTTTTGGTACGAACTTTCCTAATAAAGTAATTGAGTTCAAAAATCTATTTTTTTGCGTCAAAACAGGGGAACCGAACAAAAGCATATACAGTCTTCCCTCTTTTCTCCAACACCGCTAATATGTTTGTTTTACGTCTTGCGACCAAGTAAGGACTCTTATTGAAGGGAAACAACAAGACTCAATTCCAGCGGACCCAGGTCATACTTTTAAAATGTTTGTAGAACGAGGAGGGCAATACACTCTTAGAGGTTGAAAACTGCTGATTTAGAATAGCCTGTATTTGTTCCTTTAATCTCGGTCCAGTCTTCCATTCTGGAAAACCTCTGAAGTATGCAGTGTGTAATAACGTCAACCAAACAAATGACATTTATAATTTCACTATCCTACGGGTATGAGAGCATGGGGTAGTGGATAGCACATCGGAATTTGAACCATATAAGTATAGGTTTGACCCTTTGTGATCCTACGTTTACGCCATTGTGTTTTCATCTAATCTTATCAGTCATCTTTGTCAATATGACAGTGTACGTACTTTTACTTTTACATCTGGCCTATTTTAAATGCACCTTCTGTTTTCTTAAAATTATTTATGCAGAGCTAAATTAAACTTCAGGAATTTGTTTCTCCACAGTCCCTCCCCTACCCTGACTGGGGGGGGGGGGCTGTGACGAAGCGAAGGGCATCATGTAAGTAGACTAAAACTGATCGTATTGAAGCAGTCCAAAGTTATCATTTTCTTATTATGATACGTCACTTTCCTTCTATCTTCTTAAGTACCCAATAATCGGGAAAGTATTTTCATCGCAAGATTACTGGAGGAGAGTATACAATATTTCGTATGATACCCACAATGTGCCTATCTATCGTCTCCCCCACGTCTCCACCAGGATCCCCCTTTCAAAGCCCTCTATGCAACAACAACATCATTTTTTGCAAACAATTTCACAAACTGTTTTTTGATGAATTGCAAAGATGGCGCCCGAAGAACACGTTGCAAGGTTTCTTGCTGGATTTAGGAAAGGGTAAGGGAATGCTTTTCAATCTGTTACTAAGTTTCTTTTCGTGAAGAAGACTTAAAACATAAATTTTAAACTTCAGCTACATCGTCATGGACTACAAATCGCTGCAGAGAATTTCATAACTTTTTGCCCCGGGTGAATTGACGCTAAATGGTTGACGTATTTATTCCATCAAACTATGCGTTGGAATTTAAGAAGTACGTTCGGCAAGTTTTGCCGAAAAAAAATCGGATATAAATTTTTTATGTGTATTTCTATAAATCTGTACTATCATCCATTCGTATCTAGGTGTGGTGTATCAGTTACAGTACCTTCTGTTATTCGCCGTATTGCAAGGCAATTCTTTAAATCCAAGGCAGCAGCTGTATCAAATTTCCCACTTAAAATACATGTACTCAAACTCATGCATTAAAATAGCTTCGGAGTCATATAGCCTACTTTACAGAGCACGACTGGCTTTTATTTTCAGCAAGGCGTTTCTGTATTACAATCGCCTTAGACGCTGAAACCTATTGGGTGGTATGACATCAATCGCAGAGAACGCTGACCTATTTTGAATTACTGTAGACGGCGATAGCTGCTCATTGCATTTTAATAGCCTGATGATATTGTTCCGTAAATGACCCCAGTGTATCTTTTATCGACAATCTGTTTGATTGAAGTCTGAACACATTTTCGTGACAACAGAGCCGGCACTGCCATTCGGAAAAAAAATTAGCAATAACCTTGAGAGCGTTCTTACTTTACTTGAAAAGATGTCAGTACAGGATGCTAGAAATCATGGCACGGATTCTCCCGCTGGTTAATTAATACCCTCTCTAATGCACCATAGCTTAAGCTGGTAGGATTTAGTATTAACTAATCAGAAGTTCAATTATCGTGTAATTTATGTTTCGAATTCCTAGGAAGGAGGAAAACAATTACTATATATATATATATATATATATATATATATATATAAGGAAACAGAAATACAATAAGAGGAAAAGGAAAAATAAAAATTAAAAAGTTAAGAAAAGTTAAAAAGCTAAAAGTTAAAAACGTTAATTACATTCTACTATTTAAATTAGTTAAACAGTTACGTAACATAGAATTCAGTTATGATTTTTTAATTTTTCATAAAAAATACATATTATAACTAACAAGAAGACATGCTCAATTCCAGTGACCGGATTGAGTTATAACCTTAAAAATCCAGATACTTTTCGTGATGTTCGTGCAGCAAAGTCGCTGATGTTGTCACTACAGTCCAACTCACGCACTATATCTGACTTGATGCTCATAATAGCCAAGTCTTTTCTATTTCAGGGATATTCGTAATTGGTTCTCAATTAATTTAAAATTTGAGAGGACGCGCCCGCCGCTGCATAAGCTGTATCCGTAGGGCTGTCTAAATGTTTGGGAAAGTGTGTTATGCACCCTTATCTAAGATAAATATGTAGAAAAATGGCTGGGTTGCTGATATTTTTTTGTTCCTCGGCTGTAACGATATTGGCAAATGTTACAGACTGGCACAATTCATCAACAATTTTAATGCCCAAGTCATCTGGATATGTCCTCACTATTGCTGCTCTGCGGCCTAAATTTCGTCTAAGACAGTTTTTTCCGATGACAAAAACAGCTAAATTGGCTAGCTAAATGTTTGAAATGCTTGCAGATGATTGTCGTGAGAAGGGAGAAAATGATTAATAATCGGCAAGAGACTTTCTACTTTGTATTGTCTGTTTTATTATAATCAATCGCAGCTGCTTGTTGTCTGCAGACAACATTACTTCCTTTCTCTGACCAGTCTTGACTCACGACTTCAAACTACAAACCTTTTAATGGTGGGAGGCCCCCTCTTGGTGGGTTGCCCAAGGTTTGGGCCCTTTGGGCCCTGCCCTTAATCCGGCCCTGATTAGATGTATGCTTCATAAAAGAATGAGTATTTAGTTTCTCTCCCATAATCCTAACAGGTTATTCGACTACGACATTGCTTTGCTGAAACTAAGCAAACCTGCAACCTTAGGACCAAAAGTGAAAACAGTCTGTCTACCAAAGGAAACTGAAGTAGTCCCTGTAGGAACAAAGTGCTACATAACAGGTAAACGGAATTGTTTCTACACTAAAAACTACATAGATACGTAACTATGTGTTTGCTTTTTATATATTATCAGAGACTAAATTATTGTTTAAATTATGTTTAGCAGTATAGTCTGGATACACTAATAATTTAGTTGTAGCACAGTGGTCTATCATGTCCCTTGAAAACAGAAACTTACATTGTCTTGAACGCTGTCTATGCAAGGTTTTTAATACGATGATATAGGTAGACTATGCTAAGATTGTAGTGTCTTGAACCAGACAATATTTAAAAATTGACTGTATCTGGTTTTTGGATCTTGTCATCAGTGACGTAAAGATGGGTAAAAAGTATTGGTGGCTGGAGACCAAGTGCAAAAAATTGTTCAATAAACGAGGCAAGATTACTACGTTAGTCGGTATTTGATGCCAGTTTTTAAACTAACGCAATGCATGATCTCGTTAAAATAAATTACCTGGAGCCAAATATTTTCCCAAACAGTTCCACGAGCCTAAAAAGGCAACTCTTAAGTTTTCATCTTTATAAAGGAACAGGCGGACGACTGTAAAGCGCCAGATGAAGGAAACTATTTTCAGAGAGCTCACCAGTTGAGCAAGAGCCAGAATTTTGTAATTTTTTCTGTACATATTTTAACATAATGACTGTTAGATACTTATCTTAGTTGCGAATATTAAACTATATAATTTTTATAAATGTATATATTAATACGTATTGCTTTATATTTTATAAATATGTCACAGGCATTTAGTGAAATCAGGCATTTCACGTAATGACTAAAATTCCAGTGTTAACATTACACTAAACGCTTGGAATAGCTTAGTCAACGAGTTTAATGGGACAGACATGCGCAATAGGCAATTGATCTATCAATTGTCTTGTTTGTAAAGAGAGACTGATGATATTTAAGCAGATCCATGTTACTCTTGTAAAGTATACCTGACGAAGATAATATCAAAACGTTGAAGAAAATCTGTATTATTTGAGTTCTATATTACATTTATAATTAATTAATATTTATTGTGTTTCGGCTTTGAGCCTTCATCAGTGCCAGACATATACATTTTCTTTGGCAGACACATTGCAATTATATATAATTCTCAAAGAGTGGAGCATTACCACAATAGCTTGCAATAGCATTACCACAATAGCTTGCAATTTATATATATATATAATCAGCAGACACATTGTAATATTGTAATTATATATAATTCTCAAAGAGTGGTGTATTACCACAATAGCTTTTTATTTATTTTTATTTTTATATATATATATGTATATATATATATGTATATATATAAATATATGTATATATATAAACAAAGAAACAGACTAACCCCTAAAACTATACATACCATGGTAGACGACTTAAAAAATACAAATTATCGTTAACGTTTCGATGTGTATTTCTTGGGTTCTTTATATATTTGTTAATTAAGTACTCTGTTAACATCTTTATGTCTTCCTGTTTAATTATCTCTCTGCGTGACCTCTAACTTACTTCTCGTAAAAAGTGGGTCGAATACGAAAACGTTTGGTAAAAATACTTTCTAAATTATAACACATAGTAAGTTTTAGGTTTCGTTTCCACGCGATAAACTTTTCCTAATTTTGTTTTATTATTTTCGTTTCTGATTACAATAAAACGTTCAGAGCTTCTGTAAGATATATCACAAGAACAAAATAATTGGCAGAGCTGAAAAGGAAGATAATGAGCCGCGCAAAATGTCCCCGAAGTCACTGTTAAAAGAGGCGACCTTAGAGAAATCTTGCTTAATCATTCCAAAACAAAACCGTTCTCTCAGGTCAAAAATGTTTACATCACAAGAGAAGCGTTTATGTCTGTATTCATGCCCTCTACCATAAGACGAGTTACCTACCACATGCGGTTTATAAAATCTTTGTTTTCCTTTACTACAGTACAGAGTGAGTAATATCAAAGGAACAATTTGAACCACACTGCCTCGTTAGTCTGATATGATGTTGATAATGTTCGTTTAGAAGGCAACGTGGGAGATCATACAGGTCTGAAACGCCTGCAGCCGTGCAGTTGTTAATCTTTCGCTCAATTATTTTATGCTACAAAAATCGAGGAATGAAATTGGATTTCAAAATAGATTATACATCGAAGCAAAAGATCTACATGTGCAAACAACGGGAGAAAGGCTGCGTAGATGAATTCAGGTCAATTCTGAGGCGACGAGTGATGTGTTGAGGTCTGGATTCGTATTTCCACGACATCTTAACTCTGTGATGTGCGAATTTACACTGTTGATACCTAACTGCCTTCAGCAGGACCTAGAATTATCCAAAAGTTCATACGGCGGTTTTAGAATATCAAGCGAAAGATAAAACACTTCACTTTAACACAAGTAAAAAATGAAAACTATGTTTAAAAACTTTACGGTACGGATCTCAAAGTCACCTAAAACAAACATTGGCCTTAGTGCGGACACAAAAATCCAAACACCGCGTAGCAAATATTTTTAACGGTAAAGAAAGGTTACAATTAACCGTGCTTGCAATACGTTTGTAAATGTTTACCTGCCTACCCCCTGAATAAGTGTCGTTTAGTGCCTGCGACTGCGTTTGACCCTTGGCAGGGATGAGTCAGTAGGGGGTCAGAGGAGGCACGAAATTAGAATTTCGTAAGGCTCGCAATTTACCTTGAGTGACCAAGTCTCCATATCTTTCAACAAACGAAGCAATATTAAATATAACAAACGGTGTTTAAGAGCGTGATGCGACAGCTGTGACCTTCTAAAAACAGGCACCATCTATGCTCGATAATTGTTAGAAGTCGTAGTGGCAGTCATAGTAGTGGTAGTAGTAGTAGTAGTAGTAGTAGTAGTAGTAGTAGTAGTAGTAGTAGTAATAGTAGTAGTAATAGTAGTAGTAGTAGTAGTAGTAGTATGTCGCAGACCTCTTCGCACAGATGCCTCAATTACGGCTCTGGATGAAGCCTCTGGCGTGAAAGGTTGACACAAAATTAACTCTTTATGCTATAATGCAAACCTGTGTTATAAAGAATTCCTTAGTCTGCCCATAATCGGCATCCACTAATCACGAGATATCATGGATCTTTTTCCGGGAAATTTTAGCTTTGGATTGTCTGGAGCACTGCCGATGTGGTACAGACCGTCCCTATTACGCGCAATACACTTGAACTGGGTATTCTAAGGAGCTATCGGCTCCCTGTCCTTCCTCCGAGGGCTTTGGTAATCAGCAACCTATCTCTGCTTTGCCACTGAACGGCCAAGTCAATTAGAACAAAGTTGGGGACGGCAATGTTCTTTCCTTCCAAACGCTAGTTTACGTAAAAACAGGTACTTTTGGTAAAGTCTAAAATGCGGTAGACGTGTTCCAGCGATCGGATTTTGTGAAGTCAAATAATGGTGTACAGGCTCTAGATTCCAGCTTTGGTGTGTACCTTGTTGTTTTGTTATGTGATCCGACCAACTTACGATTACATGGCGTCGCAAACGTCTTACGTGAAAGGAATTGAGTGGCTTTTTTAGCCTTGAGTATAGTGTTCAGGACTTGCTGCAGTATAAAAGGTACTTAGGGCACAAGCTCTGTACTCAGCCGCATTGGTGTATGATTATTCCGTTTTCCCATACTCTAGTGGACATTTTAGCAAAAGGGGAAGTATGCTGGACACGTGCTTTTGTTAAATTCAGAGTCTAGGGAAAGGTTTTCTTTAACTGTTGAACCCAAAATACTGAGTTCGTGCACTGCCTCCAAGGGGTAGTCATTAGCAGTCATTTATGAAAGGCGGTTGATACCCTGGACAATAAATTTAGTCTTCTTGAGGCTGACGATCAAGTTAATGCCTGTGCAGGCAGGAGGGAAGCTGTTAAATAGGCTTTCTACTTGTTCTTTTGCAAAGGAAGGTATGGCTGTATCATCTGCAAAGACCACATTCCTTATGATGATCTTAAGAACCTTAATTTTTGCTTTTAGTCGAGGAAGGTTGAATTACTGTCTGTCCAATCTGGTATGATAGCAAAGCCCTCTTTAGAATCAGAAATGCATCCTTGTCAAACACCGCTTCAAATGGAAAAGTGGTAAATGGTTCCTTCAGATAGTCTAATGGCTGCCGTTTGTTGCTTGTAAACATTGTATAAGAGATCTTTGTCATCCATGTTTATTGCTCAAGTGTCTTGAAGAGGTTGTCATGTATTATGTATTTTACACTTTACATGATTGTCAAGTAACACCAAGTACACATCCAGCAGGAACTGGACCGAGCGATTGAAATTCATTGGATAAACATTTCATGTTTTGTTCCATGCTCCTTCATGAAGCTATATCAAGCAATGGAAAAGTCGGAATAATGCTTCAATCGAACAAAACACAATCTTCAGAAGGGATTTAGATAAAAGATATAAGATGACAAATAGAGTCTTTACAAAAACTGGTATTTAATCAGAAACACTATAAAGAAAGTATGAACAACAACTCATCTAATACATGGCTTCCTGTCATTTTAAAATATCAGCAACACTTGCTTCGTAATTAATGTGTCCTTCTACATCAAACATTTTGGCCAATGGCGCTTCGAACAAAGAAACACATTATATCAACTGACATTGAAAAGTGTCCTCTTAAAACATCAGCAACAATTGCTTCGTTATTAACGTGTCTTTCTATAACTAACATTTTAGGCACTGGCGCTTCGATCAAAGGAAAAGATTTTATGAACTGACAGTTAAAATGTCCTTATGGTATTTGTAAGTATGTTGCCAGGTTAGCTAATCCTGTATTTGGCACCACACATTTCTGCCTCATTGCTGACAAAGTGACAACGGGATTTTGCTTTGCGATCCATAAAGCTAGAATAACTTTTCTCCCTGTAGTGTTGCATAATCATTGTAAGTTTACTTAGAGGTCTGAGAACGAGTATCAGATTCTCACAGCATGTTCTATTACATCCTATTTGGGAAGATCACAAGTTTCAGTAGTGGTTAGGTTGGGTTTTGAAATTCAATAAAATTATTTTACATTCAATTCACAAAGTATCAACCAGCCTTCAGAATTCTAGAAGACATTATGGTTAAAACTGCAGTGATAAAAGTTGCTTACCATACTGCAGCTGTGATCCTGCCCCAACATTAGTACAACAAAGTACCTCATTAAGCCGAGAATGTGTAGACAGGGAGACTCAAGTTGCAGCTACCACTCAGCTAGTAGCGGTATACCGGTTTTCGTTTAAAGTTTGTCCTCTAAAATTGTTTTAGATACATTTTAGTAACTGTAAAATAATCATGAAGATAACATTGTTTGTTAAAAAAAGTTTCAGAGTCGCCAAATTTTGAGGAAGCTAGAATGAACTTCTTTACCGAGCCTTTTAAGCATTTATTGGCAAATAAAATGTAAGTTTAAAAATAACAATAGAGGTATCATTAGGAAGGACTTCGGGGCAATCCTTTACTTCCTGGAATTGATTTATGTTAGTTTTATCAATGATATGCCGAACGTCTTAAAGAAGACAAAATTTTACGAAGCAAAAGCCATTGATCTTTATTCATATCTTGTAAGGATTGTGTCGACATTAAGGCCACAAATTTTGCCCCTTCTACTCTACTGCTTCCTGTTACGACGAGTCTCCACCATTATGAAATCTCAGATTGAATTAGTTCTGCCTGGTGTAGTCATCCTTGGTATTAATTTACTTTTGGCCAACTTTTATCATACTGCTTTAGCCAGATAAATAATGCTTTTGCTGCAGTATCCTGAAGTTATGCTACCACAATCTCCATTTTTTCCGTGGCCACTTTTAAGATTTATCAAATTTGAAATTTACTGTGACAGACATTGTGTCACATTCACAGCAAGGTATGCATATTGACACAAAACACCCCTTTCCACGCAATGACCAAAGACACCTTAGTGGAATGTGAAAAAACCCGGCCTACTTCCCTTCCTCCATTCCTGTTGTTGTTGTATCCAAACCTTCTTCTGAGCAGGTCAGAAGCAAGTCAAGCAGGGCCTCTCTCAATAAATCCATAGTACCCTTCTGCAGAATTGTAGAATTCTGCCATCCAGACATGTTCTTCGTATTCAGATTATATGTATAAAATATTTGTTACACTTGTTGTCCTAGCAGAGCTGGTTGGAAAGATACAACTGAAGAAATATGGAAAGTTTATTGATGGCTATGCATCACAGCTGAAAGATATAGAGAAGGCTCTTGATGACTCTATTGGTGATAACTGGGACTTTACCTTAGATCCAATTTCACTGCAGGTAAGTTTCAACACATTATATACAGAACACAATTATTGCTATGGGTTTAATTATATCATGTATAACACTTTTATTCCTTGTCTATCAATGAAATTTTCACAACAAAATTTAAGACAAGAGATTAGTTAAGTACATAAGTTATCATGATGTAAAATTTGAATGTTATTTTGTGTCCCCTTTGTGTTGTTCATACTTGTCGAAGCATCTGTTACTTCAATTTAAAACAATTTCCTATCTCACCCTGGGCTAATAACCGATTGGCAGTAGATAGTCATTCTTTTTTGTGTCACATCATTTGACGTCTTTCTTCATCAACAACACAAGATTGCAAACTAAAAATATCAGAAGACAAACTTCAAAGATCAAGATAGTCATCATACGCAAAGCAACATTAGGTATATAGGACCCACATTGTGAAGAATGCTTTAAAAATTGACATATAGTGACAAATTCTTTGTAGAACACACTTAGATACCCAGTAGGTGTTTTTTTTTCTAATCATGTATAATCTGTTTGTGGTACAAAAGTAGAATATGGCACAAGATAGTGAAAATATTATGTATCTACATTGGTAAAAAAAGCCATCACCAATTTCTGATTGTTTTTTTTTGAAAAATAGAGTTTGGTATACTCTTTTGACATGTTTCATTTCTATCATTTTGACGATTGTACTCTGAGGAGTATCATATGAAAAAAGCCAAGTCACATGGCGCAGAGAAGCTGGTCTCCAATTGCGTTGAGCTGGATGTCGATGTCCACCGGTGGATGATTGGGATCCAATGTGGCGACTAGAGAAATAGAGTACGTTAACATCGCCTATCACATAGCTCAGTAGGTAGAGCGCATGCCGCGAAAGCGTGGGTCACGGGTTCGATCCCCGGTGGTGACATATATTCTATTTCTCTACTGTTCTTTTCAAAACTAACACATACAGATAACTTAATCCTGCTCGCTTTGTAACTCAGATGTCTTCGTGTATGATTATAAGGTCACAGTCAGAAATAGGTGGAATGGACCTGTAAGAGTTCAGAAAATATGAAGTTTGCACGACTGCTTAAGGAAAGTAAGTTAAAGGGGTATGTTAACATCAGTAATTATGATGGATAAACAAAACAGTGTATGTAAAATAGCACTGTATAACATCTAAAATAAAACGATAAAATAGCACAGCAAGCTTTCCGACTTTCTATCAAGCACATCATCGACGCTCTATACATGCAACTTGAAAAATTTTATTTTCGTGCAACACGTGGCTTTCAAATCGTTCTGTTCAAAACCCTTGATAAAGCACCTGACACACCTTAAACCATGAGTAATTTCCTAAGGTCATGGAAGAGAAAAGAGTTTTACGAACAACTTTCAGAGAATTTGAATGGATTTCAGTAAAGCTTGCAAAAAAAATGTGACATAGAATTTAGTGTTTTATGTAAAAGAAATAATTTGCCTCCTAATTACACCGGAGGAGAGAGAAAACGTGTGTTACAATTGGAAAAACTAATTGGTATTAGTCATAATGTGTGTACTTCTGCCTCAATTGCGATTTAACTATTTAGTGATAAGATTTTTAATATACGTTTCCTGACCCGAGAATTGTCATCCATGTTTTTGGACTTGCACATGGACTTTAGAATGAGTCCACTGACACATAAAAAAGGGTTCCAAACTCCGCTGAATGTAGCCTAAAGCAAACACAAAATATTCTTGTCAAAGCTTCCTTGTACAAACAATTTATATTTGACCCTTAAAGAGTAGCTTGTTTATTATGTTCCTTGGCACTTTAAATTCTGTACTTATAATAGCTTCATGCTATTTGTCTCTGCCATAGATTTTCAACCTCAATTTTCGGCTCATTTGAACATCCTCCTCCTTGTGAGCACGTTTCTTATTTAGAAATTTGTAGAAGTGAGTGAGCAGTGATCATAGACAATATGCTATTTATGAAATCATTTTGACGTTATCTTCTACATAGTTTGATTCATATTTGCTTGTAAAGTATTTTCAACCCACGCAAAACATTTCGCCGAGTTTAAATCATTTACTCATCACAATGATATGTAAATCTTTAGGAAGCATAACAAACACTAGATAAATAGAAAATATGCCACCATCGGGACGTTGAGCTGAATGTCGATGTCCATCGGTGGATGATTGGCCGCTAATGTTACGACTAGAGAAATACTAGAGAAGTATACTAACATCGCAGGTCATCTTTCTCAGTTGGTAGAGCACACGACGCAGTAGCATGGGTCAGGGGTTCGATCCCCGACAGTGATACATCTTCTGTTTCTCTAGTGTCTTTTCAAAACTGCCGTTTCAAATCGCGTCCTCTCGATCACACTTTTGTTACATTGAAAGTTCAATACGGCCGACAAGAGCAAATTTTCTGGTAAAAACAAAGTGCAAATATATAGATTATTGTGGCATAAACGAAATTATGAATGCTCATGTTAGAAAAGACATGATTTGAAGCGAAAGGAAAACGTTTGGTAGAAAATTGTACTCATATCTGGAAAAAGATCAGTAATATTAACCATTAGTCAATTCTATTATTGCACAAAATAGCGAAAACATAGTGTACTTAAAAGCTTTTTTCGTCTGACACACTTTGGTTGACCGAATTAGGCAGCATGTACCAGCGTATATTCGCCAAGCATCTACTCCTAAAAGGAAACAACCACCTCGAGTTTCTAAGACCAAAAACGCCACTAAGCAATGTGCCTAACAATCGCGGTTTTTAGCATTTTATATATATATATATATATATATATATATATGAACTAAATATGAAGATGAAATCCTAACGAACGTTCCCACCCCAAAGAGTGGCCACTTTATCCGAATGTACACCCGGAGCGTACTTCTGGAATTTAAAGACATTGGTTTATCGGTATTGATCTGGAGGCGATCATAAGAAAATATAAATCCTCCGATTATGAGAATTCTGATGAATCTTTTTATATAGAAATGACCAGATTATTATACATCGTCGAAGCTAATTCTATTTCACTTAAAAGCTACTACAAGTCTTTTATTAATCGCTCTTTTTATATTATTTCACAGGGAGTTCTCTAAAAAGTATCAGAATAGTCCGTAAGTGCTAAACAATAGAAGAAATACTTTACATTCCAATCGATCTGTTGGATTCACTGATCACTAAAAAAAGTCTTTTGTAGAAATCAGTGGCTGGATTGCAATGCGTCAATTGTCTATAATTAGAATTATATTGTTCAAGCACAGAGTCAGCATGAATTGGCTCTCTGATTCAGAATGCTTCGAGAAAGCTATCTACATTTCGCTAATGAATCCTAATACGATTTTCCTAGAATGTTCGATAGAAGTCTTCTGCTCAGGTATGAAGCAAAATCTTGGGTTTCCAAGATGAGTGTTGGAGAAAGAAAAGAGTGACAACTCTGATGGGCAATTAATTTTATTCAGCTCTCTGCCAGATAATTGGCTTCTTTATGTTAACACGTCATTCGTTCGTAGCTCATTTGTCGCAATTTTAAGATGCGATCACTCCCACGTCAGCTACTCACATTTCCATATAAGGCAAGGCCTTAATGTAGCAACTTTTGATACTGTGGCCTTTGTCAAAGGTCATTAGAACCTTTTGCACGTTTTAAAGCATCAGAGTCTGCGAAAAACGAACCTCACTTTGAGCTACCTGTATGGTGAGCCCCACGATGTAACGAATGCTCCACTTATATTGTTAAGGTTAGGGTTCATAGGTCAAAGGACGTAAGTCACGACACAAAGGTCACATAATCGAAATCAGAAAAGGTCAAAAGTTATCAAAAAACCCAGAAAATGAAATCTGTTTTGCGCCTCACATAAAAGACCTTTCACGTACTCCATTGGGGGTGTAGGGAAATTTACACCGCAACAGAACCAGCTTTAAGCGACCAATAGGCGCTCAGTAATATTGACAATAATATCGACGAACTTTATTGATGACAGTTCGTTTCCTCCACAAAAGATTCACCATTATTGACAATACTAGATCATTTCGCTAGTGCCCTTTGGTACGGACGGAATAATTATCCTCTCCTCTATACGATCAATAATATTATCAATACACAGTTTTGTCAATGTAATCGTCAATGATATTGAGCATCTATATGCCGCTTTAGATTTTAGATGACTATCAATAATATTGTCAGTGAACAGTTTATCGATATTATTGTCAATGTTGTTGAGCATCTGTAGGCCGCTTTAGATACAATGATGATCAATAATTATGTCAATACACAGTTTTGTCAATACTGTTGTCAATGTTGTTGAGCATCTGTAGGTCGCTTTAGATACAATGATGATCAATAATTATGTCAATACACAGTTTTGTCAATACTGTTGTCAATGTTGTTGAGCATCTGTAGGTCACTTTAGATACAATGACGATCAATAATTATGTCAATACACAGTTTTATCAATATTGTTGTCAATGTTGTTGAGCATCTGTAGGTCGCTTTAGATACAATGACGATCAATAATTATGTCAATACACAGTTTTATCAATATTATTGTCAATGTTATTAAGCGTCTTTGGATACTAGATGACGATCAATAATATCATCAATACACAGTTTTATCAATATTGTTGTCAATGTTGTTGAGCATCTGTAGGCCGCTTTAGAAACAATGACGATCAATAATTATGTCAATACACAGTTTTATCAATATTATTGTCAATGTTATTAAGCGTCTTTGGATACTAGATGACGATCAATAATATTAACAAAAATACCAAGGAAGAGTGTATAGAAAGATAATTAAATCGATACAATTAAAAGTAAAAGTAGGCATAACTATTCCCGGTTTCATCATCAACCCCCAATTTTACAGTAAAATCGTATTTCCTGAGGGCGATTGTTATAACGCTTCAGTTGAAAACAGTTTTTGTCAATACGCGCCTTCCCGTATTAATTGGACTCCCATTTGGCACAGATGATCAATTTTCCACGCCTCGACTACCATAATATGTTCTGTAATAATAACAAATCTCCAGGAAGGAGATTGAGATCTGTTGGCAACTGTTTCACAAAAACAGCAATGTGGTAATTAATATTATTACATAATAATCTTCACAGTGATAATTCTGATACAAGGCTGGACTGTCACTTTCACTATTGTATATTATTTCTCGCTCCTCCTTCTCCCTAGCTAAAAGTAAGAAGCCTTTGGTCACGTCAAATCACTCGTGCAGATGTGAACCAAGCAAACCGCCCCGTTTATAACAAATTGTTTAACCCTAAGAATTTTCTAGAATAAGCTAACACTTTTTCTAAAAAGTAAGGGTAATTTTGGGAAGTATTTATCAGCCCGACATGCAACTCAAGTTTTTGTGAACAGTCTAACGAATGTGCTACTTACTAGACTATCATACCCTTTTTCCACAAATCTTCCAAAAATCAAAATCTCTATCAAAGGCTTGAAGACTTTTCTCCTTCCGATGACTATTTGAAGATCTTCATTCTGGAATCGAAATGACGGATTTACCAAACATTTAGTTGCGGTTGAATATTTCTTTGCATAAATAAACGTTCAAGGGCGTTTAAGGTTAGAACATTTATGCTAAGAAAACTATAGTCAAAGTCTTTCTTATCAAATACAAACATCACAGAAATCATTCTAAAACTGTCAGGAAATGAATCTTCGCGCAGAAATACTTGATACCACGATCTGATTGGCCCATTTTCTGATCAAAGGCTACTTTCTTCCAAGAAAAGTATCACGTTCCCCTTGGGTTGCTTTTATTGGAGCTAACTTCTTACAACCTCAAATCAATAAATTTCCGGCGGAATCGACCAATCAGAGGACTGCAACCATTTGAATACTCGATCCTTTCGCAATATTTGATGGGTTGATTGTTTCGGGGTAAACTCATTAGATCTGGACCATGAAACGCAATATTTACCATCCGAAGATAAATACGCGAAGCAAATTAACAAGCAGGGAAAATCATTAAGCTCCGAAATTAGAGAGAAATACTAAAATTAAGACAGACATTCTGAATTAAGCTAAAAATATTTAATCTTGAATATCTTTGGGGGAGGATGGGGCGCATTAGCTCCATTGGTTGTTGAAAAGCCAACATTGCGTCAACCGGTGACATGGACTATTCTGATGTTAAAGCAGTCGAAAAAGGGAAATCGAACTTAACTGCCTGCTCTTTAGAAATTTAATTAATATCTTTAACACAATGTCTCTTTGACCTGTTTGAAGTTTTTCTCTACTGGTAGTGAGACCCGATCTCGCCCCTCTTAATGTCAAACCAAAACGCAATGGAAAAGTATGTGAATCTTTTCTAGAAAACAACTGAGTTCTGTTTAACCAAGATTTAAAACTTAAAATAATTTAGAAAGACAAGAAATAACAGGCTTTGTTAGATACATCCTTGATGATCCTACAGAAGACACTTACATTGTGTTTCTAAGCCAAGGTACATTGTGATCATGTAAGGTAGACTATCCGTAGTTCATATAGTCGTTTTATCAATTGCTGACACTTGTGAATTGCCCCAGACACACCTTACTGCTCTCCTTTTAACACTGGTATGAGTATTGGCTACCTCGGCAGTATCACATGCAGATACTGCATAAACTTATTCTGTGGAATGAATTTGTTGTGTCCACGTTTATAGGTAAACACTCCCAATGGTATACTTGAGAAAATGAAGTTGTATAAGATATTAAGACATCAAACAAAGCTAGCGTTTGTGCTTTTAAAAATTCGATTAGAGCATGGACGTGCAAAATACCTTATGCAAGCCCTGTTAGTGTATTTTCCCTGTTGCATGCGTAGCTGCCTTAACCACGGCACGTCCCTGCCTTCTGTAATGTTATAAAAAGAAGCACGATATAGTACAGTGTTCTTAAAGAGGGGTCTAAGGACACCTGTAGGCGGCATTTGGGATTTTAAGAATTTAAGTCAAGGGGTAGGCCTACCAGGATATCAAGGTATACTATTTGGATAAGCAAGACTTTCTTGCCCTTTTCTGTTTGGTAGTATATCTACCGATAAACGTTGTCATTTCACAAAGTTGAGAACCTGCTTCTACTGATTTTTTTTGTTGCATCAAGAAGCTGATACCAAACAAAGGTATAAATAGATATTGTTATGATTTTCTTCATCACCACTGAGGTTTGTATTTTACAACGGATAAGGAACACGGATAAGGTTAGGAATCTCAAATTAAAGTTTATCACACTTTGTACATATTTAATATCGATGGAGAGACACAATCTCAAACCCTTGCCGACGTGTCGGTTTTACTTGGAAATTTTAGTAACGCATAGGAGTAATACACTTTCAGACGTTAAGAAACCCCGGTCTAATACCCTCTGTATACGCCACTTTCTTTAAATATCAGTTATTTCTATAATTCTTTAGTGACACTATGTGCGCTTTTAGGAAAATAACTATCGTGCATACATTGTATCATAACTGTTACGATCTACAAAATTAGTTCAATAAGCTACTACATGCATGTTATAAGTTCACAGGTCCCTGTGTACCTTGTGTAAATTTTCGTGTTTGGCTAAGGTTTCTCCTCTTGTTACAAATTGATTAAAATATAACAACATTTATAACGTTATTATAAATAGGATGTAGTTCTGCTTATTGGCTTGAATCCCTTCTATTCCTCAAGTAATCGATAGACTAGTTACGTGTGACGTCACAATTTAGTTAATATCTTAACTTTTCTAATATTTTGCTCTCGTTGGATTCTCCTTGTTGATGAGTACGACCTGTGCAGGTTTGAGGTCGATGTCGAAATTTGAGTATTCTTTGAGATACGCCTTATAAAACTTTGAACCATGTCTATCAAAACTTTAACATAATTTTATGAACTGTGCAAAAATAACAGTGCTTTGCTAAGGACTCTTAAAAATTCAAACATCCGTTTCTCGAAGTCCATGTGCAATTTGAAAGCGATATTGCAACATGCCAAGGGCATACAACTCTATTCATTCTGCCATTTATCGCATACAAGCTCTTGCTTTGTGCCAGTTTTATTATGTTACGTTAGATCCACGTACGGCTGCCGTCGTTTTTAAACCACGAAATGAACGAGAGAGAGCACTGATACGAGCATCGTCCATTTCTTGAACGCTAAGATGAAAAAATATATACCAATGTTATAATATATCAGCAGTTGAAATAAGGAAGTGCGCCAAAGGGCTTTACTACTCCCAAGAAAACCCAATGTACTTTCACAGGTAATATCAATGTCTGAACAGAAATCCCTAAGACATTCTATTGCTTCAACGAAATCTTATTGCTCTTTCTTTTACTCCTTGAGGGATCCTATGAACTACTAACAACTCAACAGCAAAATTGATAAAACAGAAAATGACTTTCTGTAAGCTAAACTTTCAGATCCTGACTGGAATTCCGTATACATCTCAGAACAAAAATACGAATAATCAACTGGTAAATTGTATTAGATAAAACGCCAAAAAAGGAAACATTTTTTACAACGTCTCGTCTTCTGAAAGACTTCTTCAGGTCACCTACAGATTGTTACTTTTCGGCCAATTTTCATTAACAATCTTGCAGAAGACGAAGCGTTGTCAATAAAGATTTCCTGATTTGGCGTTTTATCTACCATAATGTCTCGGAAGCTAAAGTAGATACTAACAGACAATTTGAACTATCGGTGGAGGAAATTAATAAGTTGGGAAAAAATATACCTTATTCCTTTCAATTTTCGCCTCCCTATAATTTTCGCTCCCTTTAATTTTCGTCCCTTTAATTTTCGCCCCCTGGCCAATCAACAGGCTGTAATGCTGAGTTGAAGCCAAAGATCCTGAACTGCTACCCTGAAACTGTAAGGTTTGCTTGTAATCGTACCGCGAAGAGAAGGTTTGAAATAATGTCTCAAAATTTAACAATCTGATTGCGGCTTTGTTGTTTTACGAATGAAAATCTTTATAGGAATCAGATTGGCTGAAGAAATCTCGTGACTAACGATTAAAGTGTTTCTGGTCCTCTATAGAGTACTAAGCAGTTCATAGAGAGACCAAATAGCAAAAGTGCTTCACGACAGAAGGTCAGAAGAACTGCGTGGTTTGCTCTCTAAATCGTAATTCTTTGGACGCCTGGGCACTGCTTTTAATACTCCTGATTTCACATCTTAATCAACAAACAACCGCCCTATCCTTATAGTGAATAGGTCTGGATCTAAGAGCTCTGAAATAACAGTTTTCAAGTCACAGAATTCTAGACTTGTAAGTATGTTGGCGTTAGAATCTTGACAAGAGCCGACCGAAAGCTTTGGTTAACTAAAAAATGTCGTTGCAATGTGTCCGCTGTTATTCTCTATTTTCAAATTTATCTTAAATAAATTTTCGCAAATATACTGAAGTATATTAGCCCCCGTTTAAAACTTACACGCCATCGTGTTGGACAGCATGATGCGAAGGGAGTCAAGTCTCTGTACGATTGTACGATATGACCTTACTTTCATGTATTAGATAACAATTCCTGGAACATTAATTTTTTGAATAAGATTTCCAAGAACTCAAAGATTCTCAAAGAGACCAATTATGTAAGATCATGATTACGAGTTTTCTCGTGCATTCTATTTGAATAGTATATTAGTATTGAAAAGAACACTAGAGAAATATAAAATATATCACCATCGGGAATCGAACCCGTCACCCACGCTTTCGCCATGTGCGCTCTACCAACTGAGCTAGGTGACCTCCGATTTTAACATTCTTTTATTTCTCTAGTCGCCACATTAGCTCCCAATCATCCACTGGCGGACTGCGACATCCAGCTCAACACAATTTGAGACCAGCCTCTCTGCGCCATGTGACGTGACCAAGGAAGAACTGCCCTCCGGCCTGTCATCAATCCAAAGCCCATTAAAGTTAGAGAGTATCATCGAGAAGAGAGGATTTGAAATGTAAGTTTTGAAAAGAACACTAGAGAAATAGAAAACACGTCACCATGTGTTTAATATTTATAACTTCGGAGGCGAGTTAGCTCAGTCGGTAAAGAGCTGGCCTAACTAGATGAAGGTTGATGGTTCAAGCCTATGCTCTGTCTTCAGTCTTAAAAGTCCTACTGCGCACTCACCAGGAAAACGGGCACTTGGCATTAGCTAGGAAAGGATCAAGGCCGGGGAGGAAAGGAACTGTCCACCCTACCTCACAACGCCGTGGCTAAGGTCATGTGATTCTCTACCATATCAGATCGTCTACGCTCCGAATAGAGTATGGGACTACCTTAACCTTTTTTATGATATACATAACTTCACGGAACATCGTCCCGAACTAGCCCAGACGGAGATGTAACCCAAATATGTCACATACACACAAGAACTGAGTAACATCCGCGGGAATATTTGGCAAGGGTGGCTACAGTTTATAACATCAAAGCTGCTTAAATGTTGCTCATATTTTTATGGCGTCACACACAGCTGTTCATAGTCGCTCAAAACATATACTAGAACACATCTGAATGAAAATTGATCCACTATTCTCTGCCTCCCTGACAAGTACTTTTACACCTATATGTAGCAGTACCTCATATGCTCGATCATCCCCCCTCCCCTTAAACAAGCGCACCTTGATTAACCCACCCCATTTTAATGACCATTTTCTTAAGTCATAAGCACCCCCTTTGAATACCGGAAATACTTTATGAAGGGTCCACGGTACTAAACCGAATTTCTTTTAGGTACGGAAAGCTTATCGGGAGAAAAAATCTGTTATCGAAAATTCGTTTCTTTGAAACACGATAATCATTTCAAGGCTCATTTCAAATTGTGTTTAGGTAAGAGTAAGTGTGTCCAATTTCGTGTGGAGAAAGAGTGTATTCCAAGAAAAATAGGGATACAAAAGATAGGTAGGCCTATACCTATAGTAAAATAATCAGCCCCCGGTCCCAATGTCTCACATGATCCATGCCTATCGTCACAATAAATTTAAGGCGCAGTATCTGATGTTCAAACGCATTTTGTTGACTCTAGTGCCCTGGCATGTACCTGACTCGTCTGCTCTAGTTTGTGAGTGATTCTTGAAAGATTTCAGATGTTAGGATATCCTTTGCTTGTGAGCTGATTGCATGTTCCCGGGATAGTGTCTGATGATTTAAAAACAAGCACTTCCTTTATTGATAACCTTAAAATCCTTTCAAGGGAGCAGAATATCCCTTACAAACTTCAATTTGACACTTTTAAACAATAGTGCTCAATTTATAATGTAATGATTTACTAAAAAAAGTCCGTAAAAAAGTTGTACCGCCAGTTTGCGTAGTGGCTGATCTCGATATATAGTTTAGTGACGTCATCATGGTCATGGCTGGCACATCAGCCTTGCAACAATGAAGGACGGAGTTCGATTCCTCGTGGTCCTACGTTTTCATCGTTGAGCGTTTTATGTTATGTCATCATCTAACCACGTCACCAGTTTAGTATGTGTGCAATGCGAGGACACTCAACAACATCAAGGCAAGTAAGCCCTAGAAACACCAATGGTTATTTTTCCACACAGCATCTGCTGTGTTTAGTAAGAAGAAAAACATCGAAGCATGCGCAAACTATCTGCAGAAATAAGATCTTATCGTTAGTAACTCAAGACTCCTTCCATGTGATTGCGTAATTTTGTCACACAAAACGTTTGCTACACGAGACGATTGGATAGGGAGATCATGCAGTAATCGTTTAATAGTTTTTCAGAAAGAACACTGGGTATGAGCGGCATCGCAAACAGCCTAGTAGTAACAGCGTCGATCTCATTGTTCGTGCTCATGCTGACTCTTATGATGTCACTTGTTACTAGTCTCCTTGAAAGTGCATAGGCATGAAAGGCACGTTTGAGGAGCCACTTAGGCCACTTACACGTTGCTCCTCAAATTTTTCACCGTATGATGATTCACTACCCTTTGGTTTCAATTTGATTTGACGTAGCTGACTGCTAAAAAAATCAGGTTTAAAGACAGAGGGTGAATACGCAATGCTGCCTTGGGAATTTAAATCTAGTCTAAAGCAGAACTATATTGAGAGCAGAAGCATGATATAAATCGACAAATGAGTTCAAGCGACCATGATCAATTTAAAGGAAAGCGTTTCAATTTTACTAAACAAGAGCGAAAGCGTTACAGCAAAAATAAAGACTATAGCCCCTTATTAGCATCTATCCCTTATTTCCAGTCGGTGGCCTAAGCAAGTACTCATTTTTCTTAAAGGTCAGCCCACCTCTTCTTTCGCTGGAAAACAAGGAGATCCTATGGCATTCATAAAGGCTCATATAACAAATAGACCCTCCTTGGCCTACTCCTACGCTATGAAATGTTTCAATTGCTAAATTCCTTAACTGCTCTGTCTCCCAGAAGCGGCGGTTTATTTTTCAATGTTATCGATTTCCCTAAACTTTTTGGCTCATACAGTGAATCGTTCGAGCATTCACAGTAGTAGTTTCTTTTATTTAAATGTAGGTAGTATCATGTAGACGAGGGCAAATACTGTATGAATCAATATGTAAGATCATAAGACTCATCTGTTACAAACATGATTATAATTTCAAGGGACTCCTATGAGGAGAGCGTAAGGTTCCCTGCCAAATGAGACCAACTACGCTCGACATAATACTTTTGGTGTACAAAGTCATTGTTGCCATTCTTACAATTATCAGCAGTAACATCATCGTTTATATCATCACTGTCGACTTGATATCTCATTACCATCAACTCTACTGTCTCAAGAGTAATGATCATTGTGCAATCAAAGTTATCATTATCATGAAGCAATGTTACAAATGTAATCATTATCTTCATAATCAATATCATTATGTGTGCGCAGGTTATATTAGACACACGCCACTAAACAAAAGAAAGCTCATTTGACCAGGGTCTCTGTACAGTCTCCATACATCGACTTTGATATGACTGTACCAGAATTGATCGATCAATTCGTTGTCGTTTTCAAGCATATTACACATGATGGGTGTTATTCTCTCAGCTTCATGTCCTTCGCAGTGGTATCAACGAAGCAAAGTTCCAAATAAAATCTCATGCAAGCATCGTAGTCTGGACGAATTTTCGCTGTCTGATTGGCAGACCCTAATAAGGAAGTTTGTTTGGGTCCGTAACGCAGGCTAAGGAGGGTGTAAATGACGTAAATATCAATCACCTTCCTGTCTGTCAAAAACTGCAAATTTACTTGCCCAACAAGAAGAGCCAATATAGCAGTTTTAGGGTCATGTGTTTCTCACGTCCAACGACGTCATTTTGTTCCGATTCCGGCTCAAGTAAAGTGTGTTGCGTTTACAGGTACAACGTACGCTCTAACAGGAATTTAGCTTGCTTATGCGTCGTAGAACAATTCAGTGCACATTTGTTTTGCTAGACTGAAAGAACATTGTTTCCATTGGGCAGGAAGTGTCTCGGGAAGGACACGAACAAGTGTGAAATCGAGCACCTCCTAAATTAAATGATCTCAAGTGGAAAAAAATCAACGTTATTTTAACCTTCTCCAACCCTACTTATAGTCACCCATTGCTTTATCAATGTCTTATAAAGTTTCCAGCCCTTCTGCTTACTCCACTCTATCTTTATCGTATACCTATGAGTACACACAAAACTGCAAAAGTTCTCATTTCTGTAAAACATCAAGCCAGATGAAAGCATACCTAAAGTGCTGCAGCATTATGAAAAAGGATCTTTTTTTTGTAATTTAACATGAATAGGCCCTAGCGAGAAAATACGAGAGAGGCGTAGATAGGGGATAAAAAGTCATAGTAGTAGAAAAAGGAGAGTAATTACACACCAAATATTACAGCGGTTGCGAAATTAGCGAAGTTAGATACCAAAAAACGTAGTAGTAGCGAAAGGAGCGTAGTTAGACACAAAAATTAGTAATGGTATCCAAAGGATCATAGTCTGGCATCAACAATCTTATTTACACATCGAAGATTTGGGGGCGCCAGCGGCCAGCGATAACGCAACGGCTGGGCCGGCTCTAATCATTTAACCGCCAAAGAAAATAAATCATTGTCAGCTACAATATTTAATGAATTACGATAAAGATGTTACCCAGAATTTACTGTTTTGTGTCTAGCTGTCCTTATGAGGAGGGCCAAAATGTTCTTTCACTCCACCCCTTCATGATTTGAGTGTCCGCCCCTGTCTTGTTGTAACCGTCTACCTTCAATAACTCCCATACCTTCATTTCTAAAATCGTAACGTATTTGTTTGGAGCCCATCAAAGCTAGTATTTCCATGATTCTACTTTTCGTGATCGCATTTTAAAACTAACCAGTGTCGATGCTGTGAGATCGCACTGGGTACCTGTGGATGAAAACATCCAAAAATACTTCCATAAACAACACCAAATGATTTATTCATCTCTCTTGTTAAAAGGAATGCATAACCACTGTGCCTGCTGGAGAATTAGTGAATTGTTTGCCCTGACAGTGACCTAACTTTTAGGCGTTTTGTCAGCTTTTCTCCATTTCTCACGCATGTTTCACTCCCCTGTTACGTTTTAGAAAGTAAAGGAATCATCACACCATTGACGTGAAACCAGTACCGTAGCCAGGGGGGCTGCATGGTATGCTTAGCATCCTCTAGAAGTGGACTTCAAGGTAAATAGCATCGCCTAGTTCATGGTCCTTTGTTCTAGAGTTTTGAATTGTGCCAAAGCATTTCTCAGACTTGTTGAGTACCCTACTCCATATATCTTTCCCAAGATATCTAATCTGCACACCTGGATCTGTTCATATCTTGTGCCTTCACTTTAGGGCCCTCAAAATGATTATAAAATTATTTGTAATATGCAGAGAAGGGGTTACACAAAAATTACGTTAACAAGAGGCAACGAAAACGTAATGATATAAACTTTTGCAAATACTGATATTTTACCATTGGCAGGGTGACAATATCATATCCTTTTACCTGAATAAAGTTTAGCGATAGAAAAAGAATACAAAAAGTAAAACTTCTAAATTCCATAAACCTTCCTTACTCTTCTCGAGTTACTACATTTTTACGTGTTTCTTTACAATCGCAGTTCTCCCAATCTTAACCGTTATGAATCTGAAATTGAAACAGCGTGAGAAAAGTTTTGCCTTGATGTGTTATCATTGCTGTTTTAAGCCCATACTGATGATGGTGATAAATACATTAAGTAAGGCAATTAATGTACTTTACACCGTTAGAAGTCTCTTTGTGCATCCCCCATGATAAGCAGTAGGGCCATTCTCAGGGGGGGGGGAGTTCAAAAAGATAGAGGAGTTTCCCTGGCAAGGGTATAGCCATTGACACTGCTCGTGGGTTTGGAGTCACAAATAATTACAAAGTTGCACAATGTATTGTCCGCGCTGCACCGCCGCTGCCATCGTGTCCTCGGGGGTGGGTGGGGAGGTATCGTAATTAAAACTGCTGATGGATTCGTTCATTGCAGATTCACAAATATTTTCATTAACCATGTTCGCTCTAGCTCTTCAAAGAACATATCAGAGGAGGAAAGAAAAGAAAGGACAAGACCACTCCACCGCGGTATCACACACTCAGGCTTTTGTAAAGTTTTAAATCAACTAAGGCGCTTATCTCTTTGTTGGATACTACGCTTCTGCGATATTGAAGCCAAGGTTAAGCATCTCTGCAAAGGACTGATTATGTAATATACCGATTGTTGGGATTCCTAAGGGAATTGTAAAGAAGCGTCTCGCTTACTGAGCAGGACATGAACATTTGGAGAGCTCTTAAGAACATGCATTGTCAATACATGAATAACCTTCTATTTGAGAATACCTCATAAAGGAAGGGGCAGATATCATACTCAATGTGACGTGAAAGCATCAATAAAAGTCTACGAAAAGTTATTTCCAAAACAAAACTGTATAGTTGGCATGTTGTTAAAGAAAGTGATAGCAAATATATTCTCCTGAGACAAGCAATGATAACAATTTGTCATTTATTAAAAAGCCTCATCCAAACCACATTTTCAAACTTTGCAACATTGTCCATTTACAAACTCTTGCTGCTTGATCTCATATCACAGTAGATAGCTTTTGTTTTTATGTTAATCCAAAGAAGAGAGGCAGTGATGTCACCAACCCAATTACAATGTTTTAAACTCGGTTTGTTCTATTGATTGTAGAGTTGATTAAAGATATTACTGGGCTCAGTTATCTTAAAGTATAATACGGATTTGTTTACATGTTGTTAAAGAAATTGATAGCAAATATATTCTCCGGACAAAGGCAATGATAACAGTGGGTTATTTATTACAAATCCTCATCCAAACCACATTTTCATGTTTTGCAACATTGTCCATTTACAAAATGTTGCTGCTTGATATCAGAAATCGGATAAGGAATATTGGATATTTTGCAAAATCTCAGAGCAAGGCAACCAAGAGTGAAAACATGGCAACAATGCTGAACGAAAGAGCCCTGCAATAAAGAAGTACTTTGCTAGCTGTACCAACTAAATAATCCTGTGAAAATGCTAACTGTAAAGGAACAATTTGCCCCAGCTGCCTTAATCCTGACCTCAGCTTGATTGCAACCCAATTTTTGTCCATAGACACTTTCAATATCGAATTAAATTGAAGATATCGACCTTTTATTTTTGGACACTTAACTTAATAATGGCATTGATTTATAAACAATAAGAGAGCTTAATGCCTAGTGCAAATGCCCTTGTGGGCTGCTGCAATTGAAAGGCAGCTCAATTAGTGCTGAAGTCATGGAGATTGCCAAGGTTTAAGATTTCGTACATAATTCCCGTCCTTTTCGCAATAGTGCTTAGGATTCTGTTTGAAAGTGGTCATAGGTTTGGCTTTTTGTTAAGATCTCTTTGGTTTATATGCAGATCTGTTAGGTAGTGTTTGTTCAACTTATCTTCTTTATGTAATATCAATTATGTCAGCATCACGAGCCGGGCAGATGTTGACATACACAGCATTGCAAACTGTTGCTTTAGATAGTATGATCCTTATCACCAGCGTTAACGCAGTTCTCACTACTCCAACTTCTATTTCAAATTATAGGGCTATTACCACAGTTTCTGCAGCAACTGCTAAAACAACAGCAACAACAATAACAAGTAGTAGTACTATTTTATCTACTTCTCATTATTTTTATTGTTATTATTACTATTCCTCTTCTTTTACTTTACCTTCTTATTTTCGTACTACTACCACCACCACCACCACCACTACTACTACTACTACTACTACTACTACTACTACCACTACTACTACTACTACTACTACCACTACCACTACTACTACTACTACTACTACTACTACTACCACTACTACTACTACTACTACTACTACTACTACTACTACTACTACTACTACTACTACTACTACTACTACTACCACTACCACTACTACTACTACTACTACTACTACTACTATCACTACTACCACTACTACTACTTCTACTACTACTACTACCACTACTACTACTACTACTACTACTACTTCTTCTACTACTGCTACTAATACCACTACTACTACTATCACTACTACCACTACTACCACTACTACTTCTACTACTGCTACTGCAACTACTACTACTACTACTACTACTACTACTATTGCTTCTACCACTCCCACTTCAATTACTACTACTACTACTGCTACTTATACTACTACTACTACCACTACTACTACTACTTCTACATCTAATGGTATTACCACTAACTTTACTATAAATACAACACCTACTACATCTACTATTACTACAACTGATACTAGTAATATTACGTCTTTGATTCATCTTTTTGCTAATATTACGTCTACTACTAATGCAACCACCACTTTCACTACAAATACTGGAGCTAATACCTCTGATTATTCTTCTCCTCATACTACGACTTCCACCCACACTAGTGGCGTGACCTCTAGTCCTACAACTGTCGATTTATTGTTTTCGTAAGCCTTTAGTAATTTAGTTCTTACCCCATATTATATATAAGCTTGTGACAATTATATTTTAAGTATACTCCAAACATGTGAAATATTTACCGCCAATGTCGCGAAAATTTCTTCCTCCTAAGCCGTTTAACTGGTCTTAAAGTTACAACCCGTTTTGTCCCGATTAGAAACTTTTCCCGCCCCACCTCCACCTAGCATTTCATGAAATATTTCAAACACATTCTCAACCCTCTCCCCTTGTTTATTCAATACTCAGAAAAAATTAAGTGTCCTACAGAAAGATATAAATCTTTTGGACGTTTACTATGGTTATTGTAATGTTTCATAAGTTAAACAACGGGATTTGATTAGTATAGCGTATAAAAACAAGGAGCGATTAACTGAAACCTGATCTTACTCAACTGGATAACCCCTGGTTGCATCCTGGAAAGGAAAAACGTCTCCTTATCTCCCAATAAAGGAACTACTAAATAAAGAAAATCTTAACCGTAAACCGAGAAGCTTGTACGGTCATGCTAACTTTCAAATTAAACAATTTCATATCTTTATTTCCAGATAAAACCTTTGAACGTCTTTTGCTGTCCCCGATTTTCTTTAGTTATTTCAAAATACTTTCCATGTGCTACTTCAGTGACAATCTCCTTTCTACATCCGAATATGGCTACTGCACGTGAGTCATTATTTGACATTCCTGTTCCCAGTGCACTTCTAAGTCATGAATTCATGAAGATTTAAACAAAGAACATCAATCTTAAAGTAAGAAAACATGTTACGCCAGAGAGGGTTGCACGTGCAATCTACGATGTTCCTTTACTGTTCATATACGATGGAATCATAGAGTGTGACTTGATTGCTGAAGAAACTTCTTTTGAGTTCTGGCCATGACGAAAGATGGCAGCGATTTTCTCTCGCAAGCTGGCCAGGAAAGGAGCGGAAAAATTAAGTTCTGAATTCGGGCTCCGGCCAATTCTTGTCACGTCTACAGAATATGTAATAAGTTCAACGTATGATGCAACCGATTATCTTAATAATAATAATAATAATAATAATAATAATAATAATAATAATAATAATCATCATAATAATACCACTAGTTGTGGCTCGCCCAAGAGGCAAATAATCGGCAATACCATCCTCTTGTGCAAAAGCTTTGAAACATGGTAATAATAATAATAATAGCAATAAAAATAAAAATAACAACTTTTTAAAACTCACCATGACACCAATACACAGTTTGACACTCTCTTACAAAAGGCATATCAAAACTGTTACAATATACAACCCTAGCAACAAGAAATGCATTGAATCATCGAGACAGAAAAAAACCCAACAAACCAGAAACAACAACAACAAAAACAAAAGTAACAACACTACTAATAATAAAGCTAATATTGATAAGAAAATTATAAAAATTTTATTTACCAAATAAGTAACTCAGGATTAGTCCAGTCCTTATCCTTTCTACAAAAGATGTAATAACTGGTGCGTATTGCACAACTAATAATTTTCCTGATCAGGTAATATCCATTTTCAATTACTAAATGTTCAATCATACCAAAAGAGGATTTTCTATCCTTGAAAATCCCACCAATCAAATTTATAAATCAAACATTATCTTTTTTATTTATTTCTAAGCAGAGAAGCTTGTGTTTGTCTGCTTTCCGGTCAAAGTTTGAACTTATTTTGGTCTCGAAGCCAACGGTCAGTTCCACAACGTAGAGAAAGTCATTCCTTTTCATAATTAAGTCTGGGCGAAAATACTTGAAGAGATTATTGAAGGCGAGAGAAAACCGGCAACGTCACACTAAACTGACAGATCTTTGCTTGCAGACAAAATATAAGTAGCTATTATATGAAGGACTGAGTCATGGTGCCAATTGTAACGTCCCTGATCTAGATGAATCTTGCAACCAGAAACGACAAGCTGCAGAGTTTGAGGATTCAAACAAGAAAAACATAAATTGCTCTCTGACATCTTCCATAGATTCATATTTGTCGGTAAGGTGTAATTTAGATAACGACAGGTGAAGTTGTAGATGTTGCATGGAAGTCCATTACGTGTTTTGTGCCACATGTCTAAGTGATCTTGTAAATTATCCTTAATCAAGGCCTTTACAATGAAACCCGGAGACGTGAGACAGTTGGTAACTCTAGCCTCTTTCTGATCCCGTATTTCTTTTAAAACCTTTTTACTTGATTTGTAGTGATCATATGGTATATGCTTATTTTTTGTGGCACTGTAAATGTGACGAATATGAAAGCCTTCGCCAGTCGATAATTTTTTACGCGTTATCACTTGACATTGGATGAATTTAATTGAGACATCTACTATATTTAAACCGAACTTATTTTTTCCTAAAAGGGCAATATCAAGTGTGCCACAGGCTGGAATTTCTAGCCATCGACGAAAGGAATTATGACATTTTGTGTCAAGAACATTTTTCACCCATGTAATATCAATGTCCCAAATCGTAAGATGCCAAAATATTTTTGATAATAGATATCGCTGATGTACTGGTAATTTATATCTTGCATGCAGAGGAAGTTAATCTAACTTTTCTAAAATGCCATTAATAATGTCAACAAGAAATTTTTTATGGTCATCATCGCCCATTTAGAAATTAAAATAACGTCCAAGATAACGAGAGCTACCTTTTAAAGGAACCGATGGAACCAAATTACCACATATAAAGACTTAGGGTAAATATTGCTTGGAAAGGGTCCCAAACTTAAATGAAGAGTAATAGCTCCGGAGAGGTCCAGCCTTTGTTGCGCCTCTTAAAAATGTAATATGACGTTCTTATGGATACTTCTGAGCAATAATGATAACAATAATAATAATAATAATAATAATAATAATAATAATAATAAGGGTATGCGGGCCATCGTGGTCTTAGGAAATTGAACAATCCTACCCAACAATGCATAGTTCCAGGTCACCCTTAGGCAAGGTGTAGAACCTGTTAGGTTATTGCCTTAAGAACCATCACTAGCATAAGTTAACAATAGAACAGTAAATCATTAGCATTATTTGCTTTGTAAGAATGTAAATAATTCAATTTAAGCTGTAAAAATTAGGAACATGGAAGTATAAAAGTTCCAGCCAAAATAATCCTTGCCTCCTTCTGTCTACATGTACGTTATTTGGATTGGTAAGTCAATGATTTTATTATCTTTATGTTTAACAATTCGCCATAAACGTTGTGAAATTCGCTATAAACATTGTAGCATACAAAATTTTCTAGATTTTAGCTTTTAGCTAGTATTGAAGCTATTGAAAGTCAATTTATCTTGGTTTACCCCTTGGCGTCCCTAATATTTCCATGTAGATGTCTTTAAATCATTTACTTTTCAAATAGCTCGTAAAATTCATCTGCAAGAGGCGATCATGCGATACATTTAGCTCAAATAATTGGTTCAAACCTTTTTAATGTGTAAAGCGTCTAGGATATAAGTGTGCAGGCGCTGTAAAAACAATAATAACTCCATTACTGAATCTGTGATTTTAGACTCATTCAATAAATCAGTTTTTCTACCTTTTTAATAGTCGACTTCACAATGACATCATTGTCAGAAAAAAAAAAATTTCTTGTATAATATGCATTACTCAATTTTTCCAATGTTTCAAAATGTTAGATTAACACACTTCTAAAATATAACCATTTAGATTAAAAGCGAATAATCTTAATGCATCTTCCTAGAATAGAAGTTTTAAAGGACCTAAGAAAGATTTAACGATTTCATCACAATGAAAATAGTGACTTGTAAAGCCCTGGCCAAACGACTGGATTTTTCATTCGACATTTCACTAGACTTTTTAAAGAAAATCTAGTCTTGTATAGTGATGTAGAGTGAGGGTGGCCAAACGATTGGATTTTACCACTATACAACTCATTCGACTTTTCACCAGACTTTTAGGCGCCGAGAGTTTTTTGCATCCCTTTTTATCCAGGGATAAAACGCGCTAAAATCAAAAGATAGACAATAGCATGAAAACGGTTGATCAAACGATAGTCCTGTTGCAACAAAGAAAGTTGAGCTTGTTCTCCTCTTTTGCATTTGTGTATGATGATTCACCTTACCGATGTTTGCCACGGCGTAGCAAGTTCCTTATTGCTCGCTGATACTTTCATTTCAGCTGTCTGATTGAATGGCAGGGAGCTATTAGGTTTTAATAACACACAAACTGAATCTCCACAGCTTTCATGGTCAGTTGATTTTCATCATATGACCAAGAACGAGGTTTATAAAATGCGCGGAATTGAAAGAATTTGCTCCAGTGCGCTTGCGTACACTCTACAAAAGTCGAGTCACTCTACAAGGTGGCCAATTGATTGGATTTTCGACTATACAAGTAGGAGAACAATAGAAGTCCATTCGACTTTTTGACCAGAAGCAAAATCCATTCTACAACACTATACAAGACTCTACAACACTATACAAGGTGGCCAAACGACTGGATTTTTCATTCGACTTTTTTATAGTGAAAAGTCGAATGAAAAATCCAGTCGTTTGGCAAGGGCTTAACAAGGACAAAAATTTCTCAAGAATACCTTGTTAACGGCCATAGCGACGACGTCTGTAGTAGCGACGGCGCCAGTAGCGACGACGTCTGTAGGAGCGACGGCGCCAGTAGCGACGACGTCTGTAGGAGCGACGGCGTCTATAGAGGCGACGTCTGTAGTAGCGACGTCTGTAGTAGCGACGACGTCTGTAGGAGCGCCGGCGACGGCGCCAGAATGGCGACTTTTTTGACTTGCCTCCAACAGCTGAAAACAATAAATAGAATTTTATCAGTTTTAGTCATCGTTGTAACAAGTTAGGTAAAGCCAGAGAAAATGGCAACTGCTTTACCCAAATAATCTCTCTTCGTTAAAGAAAATATCTTTGTTAAAGACTATATATTTTCCCTGGTTTTACCCTTATTACGGATTCATTTATGCCTTATTTAAGTCAGGTTTATTATCTTGCTGCAAGGTTGTGTGTTCTGAAGTTTAAAGAAATTCTTGAAAAAGACTTAAAATGTATATAACCTTAAAGCAACAGACCAGAAAATATCAGGAAGGAAGATAAATTGTATATATATATATATATATATATATATATATATGGTCTGTAAAGAGAAATTAATAGTGTTGGAACCAGCTAGATCGAGAGATATACAGCTGCTGAGCTGCTTTAATACTGGGATTGTCCTGGTCAGCCTTGTGAGCGTACTATATATACATTTTACAAGCACATCCAATTTTGCTAATATATACAATAGTAAATATGTTAGACAGATGATAACCAGTTGGAAAGATAAGATAAAAAATGACGAAGTGTTAGGATTGGAGAAGAAAAGAGTATGGTAAAAACAATAGACCAAAGACAGAAAAGACAGCTTGCTCATAACATCAGACACAAAAGCTTGCTGAAACTAGTGATAGAAAGTTGCCTTGAAGGAAAAAGACAAAGAGAAAAAGATGAATAGAAATGCTGAAATGAAGTCAACAATGAATAGAACTTACAGAGACTTCAAAATAAAGGCCCTTAGAGAGTAACATCTACTTAGACGAAACCAGCCAATTGGCAAAACACCCACACAGAGAGACAGAGAGGCAAATAAAAGACTGGGAAAATTTTGCATTCTGGAATAATGCTTTAGCAGTTTGATTATTCCAAAAAGCATGGGCAAACCCTTGACGTGGGGCTTGAGCTTAACTCAATGAAAGTATATACCTATTCATTGAGAACCAATTTGCCCAGCAACCGATATTTGTGTACTTTGTACATAAGTAAGTCAAGTTTCATATATACAGCAAAAATGTCAATGAAAAAGTGTTCACTAAAAGATAGATCTCTATAGTTGTACATGCCTATTTCCTATGCAGGCTTGCTTCTTCACTAACAAGATTCAGTCACTACAGACTGATCTTCACGGAAAATCCCAAAACAGCTTAGGGGTCACGTTGGCATAATTACATAAACACGGAAAATACTTCACATCACAACTGGCATAGCTTATCGTGGGTAACCTTCTTAAAACAATCGTACGGCAAGCTACACATTGCCATACTTGTAAACAACACCACTGATCTGAATTTTATCGTGTTAAGTTAGGATATATATAATATCAACGTACCGGTAACAAATAAAACCTTCACTTTAACTAACACAATCAAAACCGACTGTAGCTTAATTTCCACCTATTATTTTTTGGGGGAAAGAACACCAATTTTGCCTTATACAGCAAATGAGAACAGACATCAATTGCCCTGTTCTCATGGGTTGACTTAACATATCTCATATGTTTAGATGTGGCCATCGTTTTTTTCAAAGAGACTCCTGTGTCGATAACCTAAAAGAGCGGCCAGTTTGAATACGTTTTCTACGTACCATATAGCAATGTTCCATAATATAGTCCTTTGAAATAACCTCGAAGATTTATCTAATGAAAGTGGTTACACGGACGTTGACAATCAGAGCTCGACATTGAAAACGGAGCAATACCAATAGTAAAATAAAACGGATAAATTACCTGAAACTTCTGCCTCTGCCATCCATGTACATGAAGATTGAAAATCAATGTGTTAGGATGAAAGCATCCTCCTTCCTCACGAAAAATAGCGATTAATCACTTAGCAAGCCACAGCCAACTTGCCAAATGAATACCAATTACAACAGCCAGAGTCACAACGGTAACCTCGTGCCGCCATTTTAGCTCTCCTGTGTTGGACTGCCGCGAGTGATGAGAAAACAATGGACCGCTCGTTCTAGTCCTCTTAATTCTATGATCTAAACCTCCCTATTTTCTGGCATTTCAATTCCCAAGTGAACCTTGACTGCTTTTGTCTTGCCAGTATTGTTCTTCTATCTCATCCATTCAACTCAACTTTGTTTACATTTACTAATTACCTTCACTCAGCACATTTCCTGATCGTCTTTCCATAGTCATTACATCATCCATCACCATGACTCCAGCTGATATTCTCGCCACCATTCAATTAAAGGAACATGTCTGACATTTACCCCGCAGGTCCGGATGGCTGTAATGTTGATGTTTTTGTGATCCACTCCTTAGAGACATTGCAGACACGCTAAGCGTTTATGGGTATTTGGCCTTCGTGGCCACGTTTCAACTTAACATCTTTATGCAGTAAAGCACGACAGGGTTCATATCTTGCTCAGAAATATCAAAGCATGACCGGGCTGGAGCCCTTGAATTACGAGACATCGACTTTAATCACTCGATCACATTGGCTTCATGAATGATCCCCAGTTCTAACAGTTCTGTCTTTTTTTGATCCACTCCTTACAGACATTGCAGACAAGCTAAACGTTTATAGTTTTTTGGCCTTCATAGCCACGTTTCAACTTAACATCTTTATGCAGTGAAGCACGACAGGGTTCATATCTTGCTCAGAAATATCAAAGCATGACCGGGCTGGAGCCCTTGGATTACGAGACATCTACTTTAATCACTCGATCACATTGGCTTCATGAATGATCCCCAGTTCTAATAGTTCTGTCTTTTTTTTTATCCACTCCTTACAGATATTGCAGACAAGCTAAGCGTTTATGGGGTTTTGGCCTTCATAGCCACGTTCCAACTTTACATCTGTATGCGGTGAAGCACGACAGGGTTCATATCTTGCTCAGAAATATCAAAGCATGACCGGGCTGGAGCCCTTGGACTATGAGACATCTACATCACTCGACCACATTGACTCCATGAATAGATAACATCGCCAGTTCTAATAGTTTCTCTTAATAATTACTGTCCTCTGTTATTATTCCATGGATTCAGTGACGGGCCTCCCCCGTTTAAACTTGTTTAATTGCCAATGAATATATTGTAAGGCCGCGTTGGTCTAGGCCGGGTATTTTTGTTTCAGGCGTATGAACACTCACGAAACGATCTTTTGCCGACAAAATAGGGCAGCTCACCTCTGCTTTACAACTTTGGCAAGGCAAACATGTAAGAAAATTATGTATGCTACATATAAGTACAGTGTGGCAATCTCTCGATCAAAGACCCCTGATGAGCAGTGGCTCCGACATTGAAACTACCCTAAATACACAGAAAAATCACCAAACAGGTTAACTAATAAATAAAGGGCAGCTGGGGCGTCCAAGGGCGACGCCCCTCAATTTGTGCTACCGTGCAGAGAAGCAAGCCATGAAGCAGGCTCAACTGCCCAGTAGGACCGCCTCTCGCGGATTATGGAAAGCATCTGTCATCAATGAGAACAGATACTACATCCATTCCTTGCCAAAAGGCCGTACTACAACCAGAATTTGACCAGTATTCCCTAAAAATTAAACCGAAAAGCTATCCTACTTTTTAAGCCCGTGATGCCCTTGGCGAACAAAACTGTTTACTAACTGGTTCATAACCACAAAGCGTAGTAATAGGAGAATCACCGTTTTGATTTCAAAGCAATACACACGATGAAACTAGGCCTGTCTGTTAACCTGTTACTGAGATCTGATAACTAGGATATGATAAAACAAGTAGGATTGCATATTTCTACATATCTAGCACGTAATAAGTAATCCTAAACTATAAATTCCATCTGGAGATTTACAAAGAGTTATATTGACATTTGAGACACTCTCTTAACCTGGACTTACGATCTAGGTCACATGACTTTACTCCTAATTCCTAGGCATATAAGGTTGACTGTTTCCTATATCCTAGTTGTTTGATTGCGGCCAGAGCTCGTGACCGATTCTCTGATCATATGGCCTATTCTCAACCAAGGTCATACTGCTCTTTTGGCACACACGTTTGTACGTACATATAAAAGTTCATTTTAATATGGGAGTTTACCACGGGGTCCAGTTTTTGTAATAGTTCTCCCCATTGCAATCAATGACTACCACCTCCCCAACGAACTGTTTGTAAAAATGTCTTTCCCTCTAATATAATCCTCAAAATATTTCCCTCAAATATAAGTACACGAAAAAGTACGCTTAAAGGTTTGAACATGACGCTCTGCCAAACCATTGGTGGCAGGGTGAAATGGGGGGCTATCACAACAAAATGAATACGAAGAAACCCGGGCCTTTCGATTATTCTTTGACCGGTTTGACGCAATCTCAGAGTATCCAAATCTAACTTTTTTACAAGCTTCAGATATTGCAGTTTGGCGGAAGGAGAAAACATTTTTAATGTATTTATATTAGGTTCACTAATAGATTAACAAACTTAAAATTAGCTACGTTATGATTAAACTATACTTCAATAAACTTCCGACTTTAGTTCTTAACATTATGAAAATTAAAAACTTAATGGTTATTAATCAAAATCGTAATATTTTCAGGTTAATGATATCCACAGTAGCTACCGAGCTACAACATACTAAGAAGTATTTTTTAGACATAATATAGATACCATTCTTGCCTTATAAATTTGTCTCCCTGGGCGCTCCCAAATTAGTGGGCCTTAGACCGAAAGTGAAATTTTAAGTTCGGCTCTATTTGAAAAGAACTATAAAAAATTATGCCCAAAAAGATTCTCGAGTTTAAGGATCCCTTTGGGGCTTATTAGGCTGATTAGACCTTAGTCTAAATTCACTTGGTTTATAGAAACATGAGGGATTTTTGGATTGATGGATTTTTTGAAAACAAGTTACATGAGTTGTTTTGACGTCTTACCATTGTCTTACCATGATGTCTCACCATCCCTATTCAGAAAAATCGTTACATTTAGCAACCCAGATTGACTTCCAGTGACACTCAGTTACGCTTCTAACAAACGGAGCGGAAGAATGAATTTTCAGGAATTTCAATTAGTAAACAAGAGCAAGATTTATTCATTTCATAGGAATGATTTTCATTTTTAAAAAATCAGAAAATTTAAGAATTTCTGCGTATTATTTGCCCCCATTCAGCGAGCACTAATTGAATTACTTCTGTTTTGAATGTTCATTATTACTCTCCGAAGTAGCGTCATGCACGTATAGCATGGTATTGTTTTACGTGAGACTTAGTTGACGTCGAAAAAGTCATTCATACGTCAATATTAGGAAATATTATTTTTCACTTGCCTTTTTTTTAACCACATTTTTAATTATTGATTAATAGGGGCCGTGATTCATCCTTAACTAGGTTGCAGTTGCCGCTAAAACCATTGTACCACAGTTCTACATTATTCAATGAATTTCAAGGACAGACAAAAATGTTATCTACAGCTCAAAAATAAAATCACAAGTAGTATCTCATCTCATAGCGTAGGTGAAAATTTAAAATTAATAATACTAATAGAATTTCCAGCGTGGCATAATTTATTCAGTTATGACTTGTTTTCTGTTTTTCTTTTCTCTTTCTCTTTTCTGTTTGTTGGGTTTGTTGGTATATAATGAATTTGATAAGGGGATTAATGAAAAATCAAAATTATATATCCCCTCCTCCATCGTCACTAACAGATTCTACGTCATTGTAAAGTAGAACTTGTAGCTGACTAGTTCTCAAAATATGTATACCTCGGCATTATAAGGAAAGAGATAACAGGATTGTCAGCAGGGTAAAAGACGAAAATAAATACAACAAGAGGTCTTCTGCTCCGACTCTTTCGTAAATAAATTATAAATTAGAAAAACAGACCAACAAGTTTTGAATGGCATTTATTATTGGTCCTTTGTACAACAATTAACGAATTAAGTGATAAAATATCAATTGTCCTTTCTAACCACTAGCTTATTATTAATTTTCCTCCTACGGAGTTGTAGATGACTAGCTCTTTAACCAACAATCAGCACACACAAGTGAGGGTCGCAGTGACCACCTTCTCACTGAGCCCCCAAGAGAAGCAGCCACAATTAGAGACTGGCTTACTACTGCTTACTTCACTGAACGTCCACAAAGCATGGATCCCGAATTTTTGTTCGGAGGGAGAGGTACCTTTCCCGGGAGAATTAAAAAAAACGTCACTAACAGGTTCTACGTCATTGTCAAGTAGAATTTGTAGCTGACTAGTTCTCAAAATATGTCTACCACGGCATTACAAGGAAATAGATAACAGGATTGCCAGCAGGGTATAAGACGAAAATTGGATGCTGTTCAATGATGCTTCTGTTGCCGTAGAGGGCGAGGATGGATTTGCCTATCCGGGCTATGCAATCCACCCGCAAAAGTCTTACGCCATGTCGGCGCGCGTGTTAGGACGCAAAAACTATTCCAGTGGCCGAGAAGCTGAACTTTCCCCTGTGGATCTGGCACTAGGCTGGGGTCCTATGAGTGCTGTCGAGGCGTTGGAGCGGGTCGAAATTTCCCAGCGTGGACGCTTCTACTACTGGAAGGTTGAAAGTTTTGCCGCTGCTGGAATGTCCCGCAAGGAGATTGAACACAACAGCGCCAATGTTCATGTGATTCCAGCCAGCGAGTGGGTCCGAGACCAGCTCGCTGGCGTGCGGGAAGGCGACCTCGTTGAACTGCGAGGCCAATTGGTAAACGTGCGTGCCGATGATGGCTGGCGTTGGCGTTCCTCGTTAACGTTTAACGATACTGGCAAAGGCGCGTGCGAGCTTTTGTGGCTGGAAGATATCGAAGTTCTGGATGCCGCCTAACCCTGATTTATCCCAACATGTGCGCGAGACTGTTCAGCTCTGATGCAAAAGGATCGTTATCCGCATCGCGATGCCAGGTGTGCTCGGCCGCTTTACACGCGGTTTCCGCAGCCTCGGCGCCAAACAGTTTGGCGATAATGGCGACGGTCATATCGGTACCCGCGGAAACACCGGAAGATGTCCATAGTTTGCCGTCTTCAACCCATCTGGCCGCCTCCACCCATTCAACCTGATCGCTGATCCCGGTCGAGAGGGCAAACAGCTGTTTGTTGGAAGTGGCGCGTTTGCCGTCGAGCAATCCTGCTTTGGCCAGCAGCGCTGAGCCGGTGCAGACAGACGAGATTACTTGAGCCGTTTCTCCGCGTGTTTGCAGAAACTCCATAAGCGCTGTGCTTTCTAAAGCAGGCAGGGTTCCAAAACCTCCGGGCACGAGGCGAACGTCCAACTCGGGTGCGTTTGTGAAGTCAGTATCCGCCACAACCTTGGGACCCGCATCCGTCGCTACGCTCACGGCGGTAGTCACGGGTCCCGCCTCTTCAGCGACGGTCACAATCTGGACTGCCTCCGGACCCATCATCGAATACATTTCCAACGGTCCAAACAGGTCCAGCATTTCGAATCCTGGATACAAAACTGCGCCGATGGTTGTTACGGGTGTACTCATCTGTGTGCTCCAAATGTGTTTATGCTCAATATGCGTTCGATTGACAGCGGTGAACAGGAACCGTTGAAATGGGGCTCCGTGTACTGCGCGGTCTTTGCGTAAATTCAGGTGAACAGTGTGTAGACAAAGTGGCTGCTAATCAAACAACTCAAGTACTTGTAGTGGGAGGAGGACCGACAGGGCTTTTAGCGTCGTTGCTGTTATCAAAGTATGAAATTCCACATGTTCTGATCGAGCGCCGTGCCGACACCCTGAATGCTCCGGCGGCACATGTTGTTAACACCAGGACAATGGAGATTTACCGTCAAACCGGTTTGAATGTGGAGACGTTGTATGGGCTGAATGCGCACCCTCGCGCTCGTCACGTAACCTGGAAAGGCCAATTGCAGGGGGCTGCTATAGGCATATTTGACATGGCAGGCAATCCCGACGCTCTGCTGGCACAAAGCCGCTTCTCATCCGAACATACGACCAACATTTCACAACACCTTCTGGAAAAACACCTGAGGCAAGAGGCCGAGGCCTCCGCGTATGCGGATATTCGTTTTGGCGTCGAGTGGATGGAATTCCTGGATGAAGAAAAGCAAACCAGTCGCATCCGCGGGGGAGCGAGTGGTGATGGGTTCATTTCTCATACATTTATGGTGGCAGCGGATGGAGCGGGCAGTTCTGTCTCACGCGCGCTTGGGATCAAAAAAGTAGGTCCTGATGCCCTGGCCACTTTCCTGAATCTCACGTGCGAAGTGGATGTGGGCCAAACAGCGGGAGAGAGTGAAACGCTCCTCTATTGGCAGTTGGACCCTGAAGTACAAGGCACCATCATCGTGCACGACCCGGCAATAGGGATTACAGAGACGTAGAATCCCTACATATACTTATTGACCTACATATTAAAGATATTGCACGGACATTATTAATTCAGTAGGTTTTTTATGTTAGGATTTATATCATGTTGCAATAAGAACTATAGTGACTAGGACGATGATTTTTTATTGTGAAGTGAGAGCTGGTTGGATGGTAATTAAACAATGATAGGCATGTTCTATGTTTGTCCGGTGTTGAACTTTTTGCAGCGGCATATAGCGAAAGATAAGGACTCAATCATTCAAATTTCTGCAAATTTTTCTGGAAAAGATGCAATTTAGCATGCGATCGAGAAGTGCAAAAAGGCCTTTCAAGTCAATATTTATAAAAAGTAAAGAGTTTTGCACCTTGCCATATCTTTCCTATCAGATATTTACAAATTAATTACTGGCTTAGTGCAGCGTGATGAGCCTCCATCACTTTTTATCATTATAGACCCCTCAGATGTGCCATAGTTTCCAAATTATGTTTCTACGATTGTGGCTTCACGCTTAAACAAGTGTGTCAGTATACTAAATTTTTTGATGGAAGACAAGGAAACCTGATCATAGGTTCCAGTCTCAACTGTCTGGCCATCAGCGTCACCACGTCAGCCACCCACCGTTCCTTTAGTGCTAAAGAGCATTCCTGCAAGTATTAACGTGCATAACCTGAAGAACGAGCGTGAATTTATGCAGAAAATTGGCTGCGCAGATAAAGCAAAGCACATAATTAGTCGGTTGTTCATTTAATCGATGAAGAGTCGGCCACTGCAGCAGTTGCAGCCATCCCAAATCATGCCAGAGTTATTAAAACTGAACATGCCGGTATTATCAACATGAATCCCGACTATGATTTCTCCCAGATTTTAGGGCTTGATAGCAGTGTTGTGAGTGCGAAAAGGTATGGAAGTTCTAGAATAGTGCAACTGAACTTTAAAACTAAAGAAGAGCTTGATATCGCAATCAAGATTGAATATTGCCTATTCCGAGTGACTCTGCCAATTGGAAAGCCTAAGCAGTGCCTAAATTGCCAACGATTAGGGCATTTTGTAAGGGACTGTAAGAGCCCTGTTAAATGCAAAATGCTGTAGAGGAGATCACACTAACAAGGACCAAGCATGTTCATCTCAGATTGTTAAATGCGTTAATTATGGAGGATATCATAGTAGCAATAGCACGGTTTTTCTGGAGCTTAAGAAGCACCTCCCTATTGAAAGGGCCTCGTGAAGATTGAATTCAACTGCCCGTGTTTAATTTTCAAGTGATGACGACCTCTATTTCAACCGTGTCGTTATTTTATCAAAATGTCAATGGTGCTCATGACAAGCTTCTAACTCTCGAAATGCTCTTTAGTAGTTACGAAATTGTGTGCATCACTGAACACCTTCTGAGTGATTATAATGTCTCACAGCTAGAGCTCTCGCGTGACCAGAAGTTCTTTCTCGGCCTGCCAAACTGACATCTGGTCGTCTTTCCTGGCCTGACCTGGCAATTGCAGTGAATGAGCAGTTTTCTTGCTCTGTTGAATCTTTCAATGTATATATTTCAGTTGATTTTGGTCTTTTGTTTGGATGTGTGTGTGTGTGTGTGTATGCCAACAAACTACTGAAATGAGTCCTCTTATCGTAAATTTGCCACAGCTTGTGCTTCGCTTTCTAGATCCTTTCATAGGGTTCGATCAGCTATTAAGTCAATATTTATTTGTGGTGACCCAACGCGGATTTAAAAAATGGGAATCCACCGCTTTCTCAAATATTACTTTCCTCCCTTCCTAGCGGAGTTTTTCTGCTACCAAAATCGAAGCCGTTTTCTGATGTGCACAACTTGGACTCCACTTCCGATTTGGATTTCGTTCTATCGGACGCCCACCAGTTCCGGACGCCTATTGTTGACATTTCAAGCGACATCCTAAAAAGCGATCATTTAAGTTTGCAGTTTCGACTTACCTATTTACTGGCTCTTCATGTACAAGAGCATAAGTGGTTTTCTAATCCTTGCTGGAATCGTCTTCTTAGGACCAATGAGCAGGTAACAGGCATAGGATCTACCGGTTTTGGCGGTGATTCAAGTGAGGTCCAATTCACAGCAGATTGGCTAGAGACTGCAGAAAAACCGTCAACCTTAGAAGCTAATTCATTAACTTTAGACGTCAGAGTAGCAACTACCACATGGCCAATAGTTGGGACTTCGCAAGGTGAGAAAATCAGAAATTTTGGAATTTGATGTTTTTCCTTAGCAGCAAGATTAAGCCATTTGCACATGTCAAGCACAGTATCTTCAGATTTGTTATGCTTAACCATACGGTTAGAAACATTCAGTTAGGAATGAGCCACCTGCTGGGCTTCTTGAATCACTTCAGGATCGTAGTAACCAATAACTTTAGAGCATATTGTGTCTATTTTTATGCCGTCCAGCATCGATCTTGTAATAAAGGTCAGTATCGGGTTGAAAATTAATATTAATTTACCTACTGCATATTGCGCACTCTACTAAACTTCTCACTTTTCTAACAAAATGGGAAGTGCGGGACCCAGTACACTTATCCCCAGCAGTTTAAGTACAAAAGTACGGCTGGTACTACGGCACTTCTGTACCGTTCCCGCTCCCTTCTGCAAAGTTAGAAAACTCGACGATTTTTATCCCTTTTTTTGCCAAAAAAATTACAGGTTTTTTTTTCAAAAAACACTATTTACTATTTTTCCTATACAGCTATCATAAATATGTTGTCTAATAGATGCTCACTTAATAGATTTGGCTTAAGAACTTTCATTGATAGATACTGCTAATTGAATCTCTTTCTTCACGACTCTGTACTTATTAAGTCACTAAATCCCAGGGGATTTAATGTCAATAGCAGTTAAATAAGACAATCGGATTATAAGTGTCTCTAGGGAAAATCACGAAATTAGAAGCCTTACTTTATTGAGAGGTTATTATCCAGAAATAATGTGTTTACACAACGAACTCTCAATCAAGTTTTAACTTAAACTTTAACTTAAATTTTGAATCGATTAAACACAGCTTACATACGTTATGTGCGTTACTTTATCACTTACCTTCATCACTTCAAGTAAATTAGATAAAAAATCTTAATTTACCGGAACTTCACTTACCAGTAATAGCCAGTTTCCTGTAAAAGTCCAATGAACGCTCGCAAGAAGCAGAAGTTGCAATTCCTGACCAATGGCGGTAGCCAAGCATCATTTGAGCAAAAGATGATCCGTGCAGAGCCCCAAATGACAAATAAACCATTGCTTTTGCTTGATCAGGAGAGTATCCACCCAGTCCAGAAGCATGTAGAAACCCAATAGCCTAAAAAAAAAAACTTCGAAAAGATGTATTATGCGTACCCTAGTAGCAAACACCCAACAATCATAAAGAAAATATTCAAAAGCAATAGAAACTCATGGTCCCTTCTCAAAAACTCAACGGGTGATCTAAAAACAACTCAAAACTGACAATCAGTGAAGGCCTAACCATTACACATTTCCCCAGCGCCTTTCTCTTCCACGTACTTCACTGCATCATGTTCAATTAAATTGAACATGCATTCTCCACTCTTTCAAGCGCAAATTTTTCTTCAAAACCGTAGATTAATAGACCCTAGTTGATGTTTAATAAAAAAAGTAATAAATATAAAACTATAATGAGAAAATGATAAGAATACGAAAAAGAACAAAAAAAATATTATTTTTAAAAACATAAGAATTTAATAAAAATAATAGAAAAAAATTTGTCTGTCGCGAAAAGAGCCGTGCAAGTAAGAACAGATTGAATGAGCAGAGTCAGCTGTCGGGATAATAATATAAAAACTTGTGCAAACGGGCTTCCAATTTTATTTCATATAATTATGATAACTGATGAGAAGATTAAAGTGTATGACATCCGTTTTTTGGAAGAAAGATATTCCTTCATGAGAGGCACGACCGATGCATCGATGAGAGAATTTCGAGGCATCGGCAACTTCATTGTCTTGTTAAATACTGGCGGAAAAAATGGATACAATTTTAAAACAAGAAAGGATAGGTGGTCGAGCGCCTGCGCGAGATCCCCGGCTTCGAGTTCTGGGCCGTGGATGCGCCGGTCGCCGTGCGCTTCGCCCGCGAGACGAGCCGCGGGCGCGAGTCGCTGCCGGCCACGCTCGAGGCGTTCGTCGAGCTCGAGGCCCGCGAGAACACGTCGGACCCCAACGCGCAGCAGCTCGACGCGACCTACAACCTCGCCGACTGGGAAATCCAGAACGACGGCACCCTCGAGGAGCTCGAGGCCAAGGTGATGGGGCGCATCGAGGCACTCGAGGCCGTGGCCTCCGGAGATCAAGCATGATCGATCGCAACGAGCCCATGGACCCCAGCAAGCTGCCGGCGCGCCCCGACGGCACGCCGGAGGAGAACCCGGAGCTCATCTACGGGCAGAACCCCGACCACAAGCGTCCCGACTGGGACGAGTACTTCCTGCAGGTCATGGACACGGTCGCCCAGCGCGCCAACTGCGACCGCGGGCGTGCCGCGGCGGTGATCGTCCTGAACAAGCGCATCGTGGCCACGGGGTACGTCGGCGCGCCCGCCGGGCTGCCCACGTGCGACGAGGTCGGGCACCTCATCAAGATCGCCTACGACGAGACCGGCGGACAGAAGAAGCACTGCGTGCGCACCACGCACGCCGAAGCCAACGCCATCGCCCAGGCCGCCAAGCACGGGACGGCGATCAACGGCGCCACGATCTACATCCGCATGACGCCGTGCCTGGACTGCACCAAGCTGCTCATCAATGCGGGCATCAAGCGCATCGTCTGTCGCAAGCGCTACCACGCCGACCACTTCAGCATCGAGATGCTCGACCAGGCCGGCATCGAGCTCGTGGTGATGTCGCAGGAGCAGCTCACCTACGACCACATGAGTTGACGTAGGGGCGACCTTGCGAGCCGGCGAAGCCGGCGAGCAAGTGGTCGCCCTTCGTACGCCAGGGCGACCATTAGCGGTCGGCCTGCGGCCGCCCGCAAGGTCGCCCCTACGAGAGCGCGATCGCGTCCCAGGGGATGACCGCGCCGAGGCTCCAGGTAAGCGCGTTCAGGCCGATGCCGAAGCCGAGCGACCACGCCCACGAGAGTCCGGTCACGCGGCGGTAGACGATCGACTCCACCGCCATCACGAGCACCTCGCCCACGGCCACCGGCAGGCCGTAGGACGTGCCGAGGTGCAGGAGCGGATGCGTGAACAGGTTCATCAACGGCACGTCCACGCGCAGCCGCCGCACCTCGTCGCGTCGCAGCAGGCACGCGAGGCCGGTCTCCACGCCGATCGTCACCACGAGCGCGAATCCGTAGCGCAGCCAGGCCGTCGTCACGCCGGCTCCGGCAGCGGGGCCATCGCCGCAAGCAGCACGGGCACCTCGATCCATGCGTGCACGAGCGCGAAGAGACCGTAGATCGCCCGGGCGTCGCGGAAGTCGTGGGCGTAGTACGCGAACCCCACGCCGGCGACGACGAGGAGGACGGCCATCCAGATCCGGCGGGCCGGCCAGCGCACGTACACGCCGCTCGCCGGCACGGCTCCGGGCTCGAGGCGCGGCAGCAGGCCGATGACCACGGCGTAGTGCATGCATTGCAGGTGCAGCACCTCCGCCGCTGCGGGCAGCCCCATCTGCGAGGCGAGCCAGGGCGGCGCCGGCATTTCCTCGCGGTGGACCAGCGCATAGCGGTAGGCGGCGTTCATCTCCTCCACCATCTGCCGCATCACCAGGATTTCCAGCTTGGCCTGGCGCACCGGCGTGAGCGCCACCCGCGTGCCGCTCTTGCGCTTGCGGTCGATGATGCCGCGGGCGGCGAGCTCCTGCAGGGCGCGGTTCACGGTGGCGCGGGCGCAGCCGAATTCCTCCGCCAGCTCCTGCTCGGTCGGCAAGAGCGCGCCCTGCGGCCAGACCCGGTCCTGGATCCGCCGGAGCACCTCGTCGCGGACGTCCTGAAAGCTGGTTTTCTTCTGCTGCTGCACCGGGTTGCCTGTCCTGTTGTGCTGTTTTCCGGGTGGCGGGACTATGTCCGCCGCCCGGCACTAAGCGCTACTGAATTGTTGTCGCGTTCCCACGACCAACTTGCGCGCTTCAAACATCCGCGCCGGGTGCTGTTTATGCACAGCCTGCCGCGCAACGCCATGGGCAAGGTACTGAAGTATCAACTGCGTGAGCAAATGCCAGCACTCGACAAAAAAACAGAGAAAAATATAGAGAAGGGAGCACACTGATGAAAATTGGCCTGTCTACATTCCCCACGACCTACTCAATCGCCGCTGTTGAATTAGCCCGCGAAGCAGAAAGCCGCGGTTTTGACAGCTTGTGGGCTGTCGAACACACCCATGTACCGGCTTCCCGGCGCACCCCCTACCCGATGGGTGGCGAACTGCCCAGTATTTATTGGGAAAGCTACGAGCCATTCACCTACCTGGCCCAGGCGGCAGCGGTGACCACAAAGTTGCGCGTGGGCACCGGCATCTGCCTGGTGCCGGAACACCATCCCATTGCCCTGGCCAAGCGGGTCGCCTCGCTGGATGCCATCTCTAACGGCCGCTTCCTGTTCGGTGTGGGCGGCGGATGGCTGGCGGAGGAACTGGAAAACCACGGCGTGGCTTATGCAGACCGTTGGAAAGTGCTGCGTGAGTCGGTGCTTGCCATGCAAGCTTGCTGGACGCAAAAAGACGCTGAGTTTCACGGCGAGTTTGTCGATTTTGACCCGGTCTGGGTTGAGCCCAAACCAGTGTCGCAGCCGCATCCACCCGTTTACATTGGCGCCACCTCCACCTGGGCCATGCAGCGCATTGCAGAATTTGCCCAGGGTTGGTACCCCGTGCATGTACCGGAATTCGACGAACGCCTGGCCTTACTGACACAGGAATGTGAAGCCCGTGGTCGTTCCATTGACGACATAGACATTGCCCTGCTGACGCAGGTCACGGCAGCAGATCAGTTGGCCGAGTTACAGGCAAAAGGGGTGAATCAAGTTATCCTGGGCCTGCCGACGGCGGACAGTACGGACAGTCTGCAGGTGCTGGATGGCTACGCGCAGATTGTGGAGTGGACCAAAGAATTAGATCGTTGACCTTTCTTTAAAACAAAACAACCGGTTAAACGTCTATTTTGCCCAACGCTATGCCTAACAGCGTAACTGCTATCGAGCTTACGGCCAGAGCACCCATGGTGACGCTGGCGATCATGACAATTTCCATGACGGTTTCCTCTTAGTTCAGCACGAATATGAGGCTACGCCCGGTTTTTAACTGCCGCTATGAGGGGAAACCCCTAGGTGCCGCCAGACTGTGGTACTTCCGACGCAATAGTCCTTTCCAGAGCCGTACTAATAGCCACCGGGTGGCTGAAATTCAGCGCCGTTCTTAGCCGCCCACCGTCAATCAGAAAAGGCACCTGCAGGTTCAGACCTATAAGTTGCCGCGCAAATGCTGAATCAGCGTCCGGCGAAGTTTCTATTGTGCCAGGCCAATGACAGAGCCGGGCAATCCGCTGACCGCAACCCTGCTGATCGATCTGGCGCAGCGCGCGGCGGGCAAAGCTCCCAAAACCTTCGAGTTCCGCGGTCTCGCGCCCCTCGCGGGGATGGATCCCTTCCGCATCGAAGGCACCCGCGAAAACGGCACCATGCAGCTCTGGGCCCGCCGCAGCGACGGGGCCAAGGCGATGCAAGCAACTGCAACCTTCTGAGGCCCCGGGCAATGCAACCTATTCAAAAAGACGACACCGCCATGGCAAAACCCAACGTGCTGAACTTCTCCGAGCGGCTTGCGGAATGGGCCACCCGGGACGACCTGGGCGTGGACGCCCATGTCCGCGAACAGGCGCGGATCACGCTCATCGACACGCTGGCCTGCATGGTCCTCGGCGCGGGCGAGCGCCAGGCCGCCGTCGTGACCGGCAGCGAGTTCTCCAGCCGCTGGTTCCAGCCCGGCTTCTACCACGACGCCGCACCCGTGCTGGCCGACGACGCCACGCGAATGTCGGCGGAGTTCCTGCGCTGGACGCTGTCGGACGGCGCCGGCGCGCTGGTGATGGAGCCGACGCGCCTTATAAGCCTATCTTGAACGCTTTGTGCACCATGGAATGTAGGCATCTAGTGTATACAAACTTTGTCAAATATGCCTTATTAGCCTATTTTGAAAGGTTTTTGCACCATGGAATGTACGCATCTATTGTGTGTAAACCATCTAAAATATTCCTTATCAGCCCATTTTGAACGCTTTTTGCACAATGGAATGCACACTTTTAGTGTATGCGTACTATGTCAAATATGCCTTATTAGCCTATTTAGAACGGTTTGTGTAGTATGGAATGTACGCATCTAGTATATACAAACTATGTCAAATACGCCTTATAAGCCTATTTTGAAGGCTTTGTGCACCATAAAGCAACCAAATCATCTTGAATTAGGTGTCCTGAGATTTATCAACAGGCACAGGGAAATGATAGCGGTAGGCTAAACTCTCTTCCCCCTCATTCTCTTGGTTGTGCGCATACAGATACCGTTTGGCATCTTCTAAATATCGTTCGCCAATATCGTACAATCGCTCTTTATCGAAGAGGAGGGTCCGTTTATCATGGGTGGAAAATTCGTACAGCTTGGTCATGGCCAACGCATTGACTGGGCAGGCTTCCACGCAATACCCACAGAACACACACTTGGTAATATCGATGTAGAATTCCGTCGCACATCGTTGAAGAGGAAGAGATTTATCTTCTTCGCTGATCACTTTGATGCAACGAGACGGGCAGGCCGCTTCGCAGAGATCGCACCCTACGCAGCGTTCTTTCCCGTCGTCATATCGCAAGAGACCAAGGGCTCCTCGATGCGCATCTGGGATCGTTCGCTTTTCCCTGGGGTATTCAAATGTCATGGGGCGATGAAGCATATGTTTGAACGTGACTTTCATCGCATCCCAGATTTCACGAAAAAACACGGCGTCAAAGAGTTTTTTCGATAAACTTTTTGAACGTGTTGCCATAGATATTCCCCTAGTGTATCGCTTCAAAAGATCGTGACATCAGCTAAGAATGAAATGTTTCCGTATTCGAAAGGTCTACGCCATTTACGACGTACTTTTTATGCTAAGTCATTTACTGAAAACGACGTTCGTTAGGTTAAATTTTTTCTAAAGTTACCCGAGCGAGTTTAAAGTACGGTACTCCAGTTTCAGAATCAACCTGTACAGACATCAGGTCCTTAACCGGTGGATCATTGAAATGTTCCGGGAAGCCACAGCTTCCTGGCATAATCGCCAAATCCGGCTTCACGCCTAATTCCAAACTCACTTGCCCGGAAGCCACACGGACCAAATCTCCTTGCCCGAGGCCTAATCGTTCAATATCTTCCGGGTGCATGTGGAGTTTCTTGGTATTGGGAGCAATGGCCACAAGTCCAGATGCTTGAGTCGAAAGCTTGCCGGAGTGATAGATCAATTGAGTCAATTTTAAGTCATACTGTTTAGGAGACCGATCATTTCCAGATGGTCGGCTGCTGTAACGAGCCCCCACTTCCTTGGCATATCCGTTATTCAAATACCCTTGGGGATTGACCTCCACTTTGGAAGGTTGCCCAAGATTGTAATATCCCGGTATCACTTTCATGATTTCTCGTTGAATATCTTGAGTTGATTCGAATTCAAGTGAGGATCCGAGTCCGTTGGCAATGCCCGCCATGATATGCCAATCCATCGCACTTTCACCAAGCGGGTCAAAGATCGGTCGAAGAAATTGTACTTTGCCTTCCTGATTTGTCATGGTCCCGTCTTTTTCTGCAAATGTGGTCGCTGGGAACACGACATGGGCGAGTTGCCCAGTTTCAGTCATGAAGGGATCTTGATAGATCAAGACTTCGAGGTTTTTGAGTGCGGCCTCCACTTCGCAGGAAGCTGGTAGCGTTTCCAAAGGATTTTCTCCCACGACGTAGAGGGCTTTGATTTCGCCGCTCCGACACCGTTTGAGGATTTCCATAAGGGAGGCACCTTCTCCTGTAGGTGGAAGTTCGGCGAGCCATGTATTCGCTATCTTCTCCCGATCGACCGTGTTGTCATAAGAGAGCCCACAGCCGGCGCCGATGTACCGCGGTGGTTGCGCTTCGGCATGGCGGCCCAGGAGAACGATGACGACTTGCAGCAGTTTGGGGTGGACGTGGTCAGCAGGCTGTGTGAAAGGTTGATACAGCTGGGTGCGCCCGGCCTGCACTTCTACACTCTGAACCGCTGGGGTGCGACCACCCGCATCTGCCACAACCTTGGTGTTGGCTGCTAGCGGACTGCAGGGTGCCGGTTCGCTTCTGCCTGCAGCAAACCCCCTCCCCGGGCGCTGAACTGGCGCTCGACGAAGAACGCTCCAATTATCTGTGCCGCGTGATGCGCATGCGGCAGGGTGACCTTGTCCACTGTTTTGATGGTGCAGGCACCGCCTTTACCGCACATATTCAACAAGCCGACCCACGGCTCGCCACGCTGCGCGTGGCTGCTGTGCAGCCGGCGGTTGCGAATGAACAACCAGCCCTGGGCGTTGCTCTGGGTTTGCTTAAAGGCCAGGCAATGGACCGTGCGCTGCAACAAGCAACCGAACTGGGTGCAACCCACATATGGATATTTGCAGGACAGCGCAGTAACGCCAAACTGGCCGCTGCCGACCACAACCCGAAACGTCGCAATAACAAGATGTCGCACTGGCATAAAGTTCTGGTTGGTGCCGCGGAACAGAGTGGCCGCCTGTATTTACCGGAATTTGCGCAGACCACCCTTGAACAGCTGCTGGCAGACTGCACCTTTGAGATGCTGGTGCTGCATCCCGGCCAGAACACCTTCCCGGCACAGTTAACACCTGTTGACCGGTTGCTGCTGATTGGCCCTGAGGGCGGCTGGAGTGATGAGGAGCTGAGGCTGTTCAATAACAAACAACTCAGCCGTTTCAGTCTGGGACCCTGGGTCTTACGTGCGGAAACCGCACCCACCGCGGCGCTTGCCTTGACAACACAGGCGCTTGCTAACGCGAGGCCATAAACCTCGCCAGCGCGATATCAGCCTGCGCACAGGCTGAGCACCTGTTGTTCGACAAAGGCAAGGTCCGGTATGGTGGCGAGCTCGGTACCCACGTTTACCTTCATTATCTGCGCCACACTAAGCTCGTCTGACGCACTGCTGAGATCGTCTTCAGACAGCTGCACCATGCGCGGCAAACCTTCAGCGGCAACCGCATAAAAAGCCGGTGCGGAGGCATTTCGCGCTCGATTCATAACAACCAGACAGCGTGCTTGTGTAGCGGGAGCTGCGGGTTGTTCGTTGAACTCAGCAAAGTGTATAACCGGAATGGTCTGCCCACGCCAGCCGACGTAACCCAGCAACCACTCAGGACCATCGGCAAGCGGCTTGAGCCGGCGCCAGGGAACAATTTCAGCCACACAGATATTAGGCAGCAGCAATTGCTCGCCCGGTGTGGGGATCAACACACAGGAAAGATCGCTCGCATCATCGTGCAGGGCTATGGCCGCGTTACTCATATTCTTGATACCAACTCGTCAATAGTCGCCAGCAACTCATTTTCCTGAACCGGTTTGCCGAGAAATTTGTTCACGCCTAACTGGCTGGCATGTTCTTTGTGCTTGTCTCCGGTACGCGAGCTGATCATAACAATGGGCAGGTTACCCAGGCGCTCGTCGTGGCGCACCTGCCGCGCCACCTCAAAACCGTCCATGCGCGGCATTTCAATATCCAGCAGCATTACGTCCGGACGCCGCTCCTGCAACAGCGCTACAGCTTCAATACCGTCTTTGGCAACCAGGACATCCATACCTTGGCGCTCCAGCAATCTGGAAGTTACCTTGCGCACCGTTACGCTGTCGTCAACCACCAGCACACAACGCGGCCCGGGCTTAACCATGGCGTTGCGCGGCTTGGCGCGGCGCTGGTGTTGCTGGGCGCGAATTAACGCCAGCAGGTCCAGAATGACCACTACACTACCGTCACCCAGAATGGTTGCTCCGGAGATACCACCCACACCGGCAAACTGTGGCCCCAGGCTTTTCACCACAATTTCGCGGCTGCCCTGCACCAGATCAACATGGATGGCGGTCTCGCAACTTCTAGCTCCTTTACCCTAATAGGTCCCGAGGGTTGAAAACGAAGCTTTGCGAAGGCAGGTCTTCTGGCTTCCGGATCACACTTCCCAACTCGCCTTCCCGTCTGTTGACAGTGGCTTCAGGAGTTGGGTCGTCCCCGGTTACAGCGGCGGGTCCGCGACGGATTTGCACCGTCTTCCCTTTTCAGCATCGTGCAAGCGCACGAAGCACCTATCGCAAGGTGAACATCATCAAACCAGAAAAAAGCCCAGAGGTCAATCTTTGTGGGAAGCCCCTGTCTTGGATCCTTGGTTTTTTTGTTTATTCACCGTTCATCTTTTGATGAGGCTATTGATATGGTCTCTGGCCTTTTGGGCTGCTTCGGCATTATCTGCGAAATTAACTGGCTGTCCCGGGTTAGGAAAGAGGATGCCTCGAGAAGAGTTGATCAGCGCGCCGAACCCATCGGCGTTGAATGCTGCCTGAACCGCTTTGGCATCGCCGCCTTGAGCGCCATAGCCCGGAACAAGGATGAGAGATTGGGGCATTTCACGGCGGAGCTGAGCCATGTGATCGGGATAAGTTGCCCCGACCACGGCGCCAATCGTGCCATAGCCCAGTTCGCCAATCGTTTTGCTGTTCCATTGATGGACAGATCGCGCGACGGCTGTCGCCAGCGATTCGCCGCTTGCCATGCTTCGGTCCTGAAAGGTTCCACTCGATGGGTTGCTGGTTTTGACCAAGATGAATACGCCGTGGTCCTGATCTTTAGTAAAGGGTCGGACGCCATCTTCACCCAAATAAGCATTAATGGTCAGGGCGTTGCTGGGAAAGGGTGCTTGCCAGTCTTCGCCACCGAAAAAGGTTCGTGCATAAGCAGAGGCAGTGGACCCAATATCATTGCGTTTGGCATCCATGATGACCAATTTGCCCTGGCCCTTCAGCTTGTCCAAGATTGTCGTTAAGGCATGGAAGCCCGCCAGCCCGAATTGTTCAAAAAAGGCGATCTGTGGTTTGTAGGCAACCGCGAAAGCACAGGTATGATCGATGACCTCAGCAAGGAATGCCGAAATCGTGCTCTGAATGTCGTCCTTTGGGAACTGCGCTTTAAACGAATCGGGGATGAGGTGCCAATGAGGATCCAGGCCCACCACCAGACGGCTTTGTTTGTCCTGGCATGCCTTGATGATTTGATCGGCGAAATGCATAGTAAGTTCCCCTTAAGCTGAAGGTTTTGGCAAGGCCACATCACGATCCTGGGCATGAAGCGGGAATTTTCCTTGCCGTACCAAGGTGGCGATGCCGCAAACCAACGACCAATGTAATGCATGGAAGATTAAGAGTTCCGTATCGGCAAAATTATAATCGAAGAGCCCAAAAATCCAGAAAATCGCAAATTCATTGGTCAAGGCCACCACCACCCATCGCATTGGATCAGAAGCAGCGCCGATTTTTTTCCAGAGAAACCAAAGTTGTTTGGCAACAATCGTCATAAAGAAGAGAAAAGCGCCGAGTCCGAGCAGTCCCGATTCCGTGGCGATGCCCAAAAGCGTATTGTGGGGATGGGCTTGTACCTGTTCAACACCGTTTCCAAACATTTCAAATTTATTCGGACCAACGCCGAGTAGAAAGTTATCTGAAAACAGCTTGAAATTACTTTTGATCAAGGTCAATCGTTCGTGCAGTGAGGCCGTGTTAAAGCCAAAGAGCCAAATACCCCCGATGAACGTGCCCGCCATGGCCAGCCACGCCAAGATACTGAAGGTTCGGTGTTTTCGATAGAGAAAGGTATTGAGCAGAAAGAGCAGGGTAAAGCCGACCAACCCCGAACGGACCCGTGAGAAAACGATAATGAGAATGCACCAGGCCAAATGGACCAAAATCCATCGCCGTTCCCGCTTACTGAGGTTTTGATGGAGTCTGGCCAGGCTCCAGCCCGCTAAAACGGCCAGTCCCTCGGCATGGGTGATCGGATTGGACAACAAACCCTCTGCACGCGGATACATGTGAAACCCAATTTTCAGGGCGTGAGGATTTTGTAATGGAATAGAAACAAGTAAGGAGGTTCTATTTTACGATCATCTGCCACGTATCTATGGTCTTACAGGCCAGACAAAGACTCTTGGCCCCACCCGAAAGAAAATGTAGGTGGTCTGTACAAAATTTCACTAACCTCCCGTTTAAGTTATACATTTACTTAGTGACAAAGGCAGGTTGTGCCAAGTAACGCAGTTGGTAAACAGTCAAATTAGGCGGTAGTGATATAGTGGCTAACCAAAACTATGTGAAAGATGTTGCACAAAAATAACTACTGTGCTGTAAGAGTGACGCTAGTCATGTCCAGGCATAAACACAACTTGTAATCTCAGTTATCATTAGATAGTTATAGCTGGTTTCAACATGGGCTGGGTCAAAGGATCATGTTAAGCCTCATTTTAATGTAGTTGTAGGAAAGTATACTTCGGCGTAACTTTGTCCAAAGAGGAACAAGGTTCGGAAAGGAGGACTTGTGTATTCGTTCATACGTCGATCACACCCACTTGGACACCCTCCAAATATTAAGTACTGGCTCAGAGTTCCAAAAGCCTATAAGCAAGTTCTTTTTCTAGATTATCAAATCAGGTGCCCTTTGAACAGCCACCCTGTGCTATGTGCTTTTGCCCCATAAACAAAGGACGTTTGGTATGCGGAATCACAGATTTCTTACTTTTGGCAATATAGATACAACAGACCGATTTACGAGTAAAGCTACATTTGAAGGAGTAACGTCACACGCTGCCTTGTCTCCAACTTAACATGCTTATTGTGTACCACTTCTCGCACTGCATTTGCTGAAAACATGTTGGCCAAATGTGTTGTCAGTCTTGATACAAGTGAGGAAGTTTAATGGCAAGTTATTACGTAAAGCCAAAGATCAACACGTCAGGATTTTTCAAGACTTTTCGTGCACGCTCTTTTCCACGTATCTGAACTGAGTGACTCACACAACAAGAAAGAAAGTCGTCAGGGTCTCGCGTCACTTGAATCGCACCCATTCGTAGGTTTTAAAAGATGTAGCACGAAGATAGTGAAAGCATTCTGCTCCAAGTTGCGAAACGTCCGTGCCTCATGTTCAATTCATCTTGTCCCAGAGTTAAAGAAGGTAGTTTAATAGGTTGACAGGGTTTAATGATAACGCTATCACAGTTAAATTGATGTTTATCTCTTTATTTTGGTGCAGCAACTGCAACCACCGTAACGTACTTAACGATTTTCATTATCATTGAAATAGCTGAAAGACTTCGAAGATAATAACAAAACTGTACCAAGTAGTCGATTCAAAGCAAACAACGAAACACGTGGTAAGTAGTTATATTCCCAAGTAAGAAGGTCCCCTTCTGCACACACACTCTTTCATACACACTTCTTGAGAAAGTAGTGCCATGTCTTATTGTAAGCATTCAATTAAAGAAAGAAGAATAGTCATGATAACTAATGATCTCTTCGCGTCTAAAGTTCACTTCTAGGTCTACATCGGATCCACTCCGTATGTACTTCTGTCTTTCTGTTAAAAAAATATCTGTTGTGGAAACTTTGAACATAACATTAACATTTTCATATCAGTGCTACTCACGAACTGCAAGGATTAGGGGGATCAATTGGTTATCCATGTTAAATGGTACAGTGCATTCTCTAGAAACCGAACACCGTGAAGCTACTACAGAGACAGGCTGTTCGCCTACATCGCAAATTCGGATAAAAGTGGACGAAAATTTCCCCTTTCCACGAGAATTACTTTTGACTCTCAAATAAATTCATTAGGCGTTGACATACATAACTGACAATAATAATTTATCAGTTGCTTTACAAAATTCTTCGCATTGCGTGTGATTTTAAGTATGACTTCGGAGAAAAATTCAAACTGATGGATTTTGCATTCGGATAGTTGAGAATAGATTTGACCGAGGTTAATAGGGTTTCAAATGTTTGCGTTTGGATGGGGGAGAATGCACTGAAAGTTACTCGTCGTTGTTTGCTAACAGATCCAAACTTCCATATACCACTGCTTAATTCATAATAAAAAAGTTAATCGAGAAAAGAGAAAAAATTGTTCTTTGTGCTGTTGACTAACTAAAAAACTTTAGCATGAGTCGATAACTGCTGTCTAACTAAACACAATGGACTTAGTAGATGGACCATTGGCCATCGATAAACGAAGCCATAGCTAAGGTACCAACCACATTGTACAAAATGCCAATCGCCTTCTTGTTCAAGGTATGTAGCCATTTTCTCTGCAGGGGCACTTCTATCTATAGAGACCTAGTGAACATTTAATCCTAGTCTGCTTACATAATGGCACATGTGACGATGCATACCCTGTTTTTACACCCTTGACAATGTTCAAACTACGTTATAGGACTTGAGGGTCACAGTAAACAGTGACATGTAATTGATTTCAAAATTGTATTTTAGTATTACAAATTGTCAAATTAGTTTATATCAAATACTTGCACCAATACAAAGATAGATAATTTGACTTACCTGGTCCCCAAAAGTGCTAACCAATGGCAAGAAAAGAAAGAAAAAAGAAAAGGTTGAAGTGTATATCTTATGACATATATGCATAAGTCGGAAAAAATTGTGAGATTCAAATGATTGATGATTCTGAAATCCATACTTACAGTGCTGTGGAAGAAAAAGGAAATAATTTTGTAAACTGGAATAGGCCATATAATGTAGATTATCAAAGTATATACATGTTTGTGGTGTATTGAAGCTTTCACAGTAACAGATAATGTTTGATGTCTACAAAAAAACCTAAAACTCATGCAAATATATTAGCCACAAAAACTGCATCTCTGCTCAATAGAGGAGTTCTTACAGTGGTATGACTTCTTCCCTAAAGCCTCTCTTTTACTTTCACTGTATCAAGAACATTTTCAATTTCAAAAGTGAGTCTGAACCAACTCTTAAATTTCACCCTTGAGAAGAAGCAAACAACTCCCTACTATTCCTTCACATTCTGGTTGAAAAAGTTGGTTACAAATTTTTTGACAAACCTCTCCAGAATCAGTACTTGGAGTTTCTGCTCGATCTATCTCCTGAATATCTATCTGCCCAAAGTAAATGTCATTAAAGCATTTTATTCAGACTTGAGCCCCCAAACAAAATTCTGTTAATGTGAAGTGTCATGTTCATGCTTTCACTTCTGAATATGTATATAAATATAAAGTTCCCAAGTGTATAGATGTGTTTAAGCTTAAAGAGCCTGATATCTGCAAAAATTATCTAATTCTCTTCACATGCTCCAATTTGATTACAATGCCTATGAAACTTTAACAATCGACTATACTCAACTATAATAGAAGTATGTGGAGAAATCAAGAGAAAGCATAAGACTGGCTTACTGAGAACAACACTCAGATTAATTAACTTAATTAAAACTAAACAAGCTTTTTACCACTCACTACTACACTAAAATGTAACAAATCATTGTGTAATTGAGAAGTGGCTCAAATCGTGCAAAACAACTGTATAACTTGTATATATGCAGTGAAGGTTAGGAAACATAACTAACAAATTTCCCTACTAATTAAGTGACTGCATTTGCTCAACAGAATTTTAAATGTTTTAGCCTTAACCCACAGGCTTTCAGCCCTTCCTTCCCTATGTTTAGTGTTACCAAAGAGATCAAAAGATGACTCCAACTCGATCAAAGATCCCACAGCAATGGGTTAATGACACACTGGCAAGAAGTGTTTCCAGTTTACTTGTGTATACCACATTTGCCTGTTCCTGCCCTTTTATCCTCTACTACATTCTGGTGTTGCATTTGCAAATGTTAATGTCAACTGGTGCTGGTACTGCTGTCCACAGTCTCGCTTTATAATGGCATATGAGAAAAAATAAAATTTGGAATGGTATCATGGCATCCTCTGGGTTTGGTTCCCCCCATCTGTCACCTAAAAATTGGCCTTCTCCCCCCATCTTACTACATCAAGGTCACCCAATCTAAACCAAAATTACTGATACCTCCTACGTATATAGTATATGTATATGAGTGGCAGTCTGACAAACAATGCAGAACTCGTATAATAGACCCCCTCTAATAAAAGGCCCTCTTTTTGGTGCCCTAAATTAATTATAGACGGGTCTATAATGAGAGGATGTACGTTATATGCATTTTTTGTAGCTTTTGATATTAATTTAAGAAAAAATCTGAAGAAAAAAGTATTTTTTAAGGTAAGTCTTTGCTTATAAGTAATCAACTGTATGAAACTGATAACACCTTTTTCTTACAACATGTGGTTCCTTTGTAGTTTCAATGACT
>JAAAKM020073195.1:2433791-2507202 GCA_010016025.2 Alatinidae sp. Z8VKAUB7J3 | reverse complement strand
AATAATGTTTTTGTTAACGGAGATGGAAACTATAGATATACGCATGTCCAGATACAAAAACGGCGGAAACCTTACGTTTTCTTGGGCAGCCAAATGCACTGTTATGACAGCTGAAACAAGGACATAGAGGTACTGGACTACATTTGCCTATTACCGTAAATAGACAAACACAAAACACAAGAGAACCTTTGATAACGCACGGAACAACACTTAGATTCAGGCAATATGTTAGCAAGAACGGTGATCGTCGTCGTCGTCATATGCATAACAACTAGACATATTATTTTAATAACTTTCAACAATTCAACGATATCAACTATGACTTTTTCAAAGTCTGATGTGATACTTAGCGGAAATGGCTTTATCCATTCAAGAGGTCGTCAACTGTTTGCATGCCACGAACACACTTATCATCTTGCTGTGCACTAATGTTCTTTAAAAAGTGGCTGGTACGTGAAACTCTCGTCCTGTCCAACTCCTGTGTAAGGCTGCTCCATGACAATCGCTCTTTCACGTTTTAACCAATTGCTCTCCCTGGTGGTACTCTGAGCAATTTATGAAAGTAGGCTTTAGTTGCTTCTTCCCATTCCTCTCTCAATATGTATCCAATCTAGTTGTTTATGTTGGCGGCTTTGGTAGTAAATGCCTTTATTCAGGCGACAAGTGGCTACGCCTCATACGCTGAGAGGCAGCCTTGATAGATAGGTTTTGGTAAAAAGACTTAACTCTAAAAACTAAAAATGACGGTGGTTCACGCCTATTATGCTCACTTTTTAGTATACGTATTGTAAATTTTAAGCAATTTTTGCACTGTTTTCTATCCAACATTTGGTATCTATTTGAAGGGCAGTGCCCTTGTCGTTTTTATCCCTGCACTTCATGATGAAAAGGAACACTGTTGTCTTTAGTGGAAATAACGGATAATATAATATAAAGAAATGTTAATAGTCGTTTATAATTCCATTACTTTGTTTCACAAAGAAAGGCAAAACTGAAGATCTATTGATTGTTTCTTATTGGGAATGGAAGAGTCTTTTTGATATTTCAGACTTTGGAAGCTAGCACCACAGCGGTGAAAGACAAAGTAGGCTCTTTTCAAAGAGGAAAGTTCATAGCTGGAAACTCTAAAGTTAATGATCATAGTCTTTATGCAGCTGCTGTTGATTGCAGGAATTTCTCTAATTGACATGATAACCGGCTCTGAAAGAACCAACAGAATTACAGTTTCAGAAATTATAGTTAACTTCCTAAAATTTTACTTCCCTATATTAAAACATCTTAATTTTAACAAATTACGTTACACGTTAAAATTTGCTCTAGGAACGTTTGTATATTTTCTTTTGCCTTAAAGAAAAATCTACAGTAGGTACAAAGGAAATACCCCTCAGAGACATTTTTTCAATCAATGAAATACTTCTCCAGTTTTGACATACTTAACCTAATTGCTTATTTTATGTAAGACCCATTTGCACTTTTTGTTGTCATAACTTTTACCACTTTTCTCTGTCCGTACAAAGTTTTAGTGTTGGTATTACTTCTGTGTTTTCCTACTAGCGTTTGCTCTTGCCTTATCGCAATAGGCATGTTTGTTGGTTTGTTGACGCATTTCTGTGTTTTTTTAAAAAGCTAAAATGTGCTTGCCTCGTAAACAAGCAAGAGAACGCAAAACCAGCAGGTTGTAGCCAGGCAAAAAGCTTTATTTCTTGCTTTAACGGCAATTCGAGGGACCCGAATCAATGATTCCAGTTGGCTTAGTATAATTGCTTTACATTTGCGACTTTGCAATCACAGATGAAGACGTAATGGCAAAAATGGAATTTCTAATATTTTGTAAACATACACAAATGGAAAGAGAATTTCTTGCTAGACCAATTTGCGTGAGGACGCTTTGTTATAAATTCGTGCTAGGTAGAACTTTTAATAATGGTTGGCCCGTCTAATCGTGTCGAGTGGACAAACGAACACACTTAAGCCTTTCTAGATCTATGGGAGGAGTTTTTGCCTAAGCAACGTACCCAGGAAAGAGATGCGCCCACATGTAAAGAGATTGCCACCAGGTGAGTGTCCTGTTTGCTAATCGTTGATATTCGGTGGTAAATCAGAAATAGATAGTATGCTTTGCCACAGGCACTTGTTCAGCCCATCTGCAGTTTTATGGGGAGAGATAAATGTAATAGATCGAATCATATGACTTGCAGTTATAAGGCTGCTAGAGTTTTGGACGCGAGTTGACCAGACCTTATTTAGTTTTTACGTTTTTAATAGTTATTGTGGAGCACACGAACATAAGCCCTTGCGTGAAGTATGGCTCAAAAAATACCTGAGAAGACGGTGCACAACTAATGATTTCAGTGTATTTATCATGGCGCGTTACCCTGCACTATTTCTCTATCTAATTGCTACGGAAGGTAAGATTTGAAAGATGAAGAGTTCTGTAGCCCTCGTGTTTCCCCTTATCTAATCATTTTGTTCCCATTTGCCTTGAAACGCTAAACTTTACTATACATTTTATAGTTTCACATTCCATTTCAGGCTACCTGACCTTGGTATTGATTTTACATGAAAGGTCATTACGAACAAAATGGACCATCTTACAAGGCGGTATAAATCGGAATTGACGAAGAACGGTTTGTCTTTTCTTTTAGTTTTATATCTATTGTATATTTAACTCTTTCTAAAGACCGGTAATTATCTCTTGTAAAGGTGTGTTTAGCCCCAAATAATAATTAAGTGCTGGATGTTTGATAAATCATTTCGATATCCCTGACAAAACCCCTTGACGATTATTTTGCCTCTTTGGCTTGGTGTTAAATGGTAACTTGTTTCCCTTCAGATTGTTTTGCTCATAAATTGTTATTGTTTCTATCCTTTGCTCATGCGCAGGTAGTGCCCAACAAAGGTATTTTAAGAAGTCTAGAACGATCCTTTTCCTTAGTAGCAGCTCGTAACTATTGTCAAATACAGCCAACTATTGCCATTTTCCTGTAAGTGTATATACAGAGACCTGTTACATAAAAGGGGGTAAGCAGATAGATATTCGACAGGCAACCATCATACCTACTTGACCATCCGTAGCTTTGATTATACTGCTGTCAGTTTCCCAGTAGCTGGGGTAGGCAGCAGTTGGCTAGCTCTCCTATTTCATTCTACACGGTCCATAGGGTCGGCATCAAGCAATTTGTTCTGACATATATCGTCTTTGGTACAACTTGGCCAAGTCTTAGCAGGCCCTCCACGACTCCTCTTGCCGCGAGGTTTGAACTCAGTGATCGTACTGATGATACTGGGAGGCACTTTTACATGTCCATACCAGCGAAGACGGTGAGAACGTACCACATCAGAAATTAATACAACCCATGTATTTCCAAAAGGTCTGACTAGGAAATTCTTTCACGGAGTTATATCCAACAAACCAAGCGCACCATGGATCGTTTATTGCGTTGAAGACGTTGCGCAATTCCAGTACTTGGCGCCCAAGTCTCGCTGCCGTGGAACACTGCAGTTCGTGCAACAGAAGAATACAAATTTTCTCGCATCTTCAATTAAATATGCCTGGATGTCAAAACTGACAATATACTTCGAGTTTTCCCCATGCCACTGAGGATCGTATGGTAGCAGCTAAGTCGCAGGCACCTTCTGCACACAAGATGTCACCAAGATAACAAGATGAATTTTGAAGACCCATTTCTACCCCATCCGCTGACACCTTCTCAATGTGCCTTGGATCGCTTGGTCGGGCAGTGACAGAACATCTGGGACAAACATACTCTGGGTAAGTTCTCAGCGCTTTATCGCGGCGGGATGATTGCGCCGCTCCCACACGATGGTGGCGTTGACTTCAAATCAAATCAATCCTCTAAATAATTAACAAGCATTAATCTTAATATATTTTAACTATTGAGTTCTATTTATTTGATTATAGTTAACTACATGGTAATTTTATATTGACTTTTTGGTAATTACTGCTAATATTCGCCTAATATTCACCTTGAATATGTGACCGCGCGTTACCCGGCAAGGCAGGAGGTAGAAATTATGAGGACCAACCGTTTTACCCTCCTCAACGGACTTCTCGCCGCGGCTCTTGCCGCATTGGTTTTGACTTCAGTCACGGCAAGCGGGGCCCGGGCCGAGGTGGACCTCAATAGCGAATTGAGGTGCCTGGCCCTCAACATCTACCACGAGGCCCGCAGCGAACCTTCGATCGGACGCCGGGCCGTCGGTCATGTGGTGGTCAACCGGGCGTCGGATCCGCGCTTCCCGGACACGCTCTGCGCTGTCATCCAACAAGGCGGATCCCGCAAGCTGCACCGCTGCCAATTCTCCTGGTGGTGCGACGGCCGCAGCGATCAACCGACCAATCTCGATGCCTGGAAGAAAAGCGAGGCTTTGGCGCGGCGCATCTTCTGGGGTCGTTCGCCCGACCCGACCGCCGGCGCGCTCTGGTACCACACCAAGCGGGTACAGCCGGTCTGGCGCAAGCGCCTGACCAGGGGACCGGTCATCGGCAGCCACATTTTCTACGTCAAGGACTCGCGGGCAAGCGCCCTGTAGCCGATACATCGCCACCCGGCCTTTCCGTTTCCCTAAGGGGGGCTGGCCGCTCGGAGCGGACCTGTGCTAGCCTCATCTTCGCAGGGCGACGGAACCCGCCCGCTACCCAACAACAAAATTCAATTTGGGGGCCACATGCTCAGGAAAGTCCTTGCTACCCTTGCCATCGCGGGCGTGCTGCCGCTGGCGTCCGGAACCGTCCTGGCCGACAGCTACCTGGTGGACCTGACCCATCCGATTCCCACCTTCCAGCCCACGGCCGACGATCCCATGAAGCCGGACATGAGCGCGCCTTGGCTGGACAGCAAGGCGCATCCCAGCTTCGGCCAACAGGCGGTTCTGGCGATCTCGCAGTTTCCGACCAATCAGGGCCACTTCGATCTCGGCACGCTGGTGATCTCCGAACACCACGGCACTCACATGGACACCTCGGCCCACTACGTGAACAACGCGGACTCCATGACTGCGGACGGGACGCCCGCGGATCAGCGCAAGCAAACGCATCAGCTGACCGCCGAAGATCTGATCGGGCGGATCGTTCTGATCGATATCAGCGGCCGGGTCGACTCCGAGCTGGCGAAAAACGGCGGCAAACCCAGCCCCGACACGTCGGTGACGGACTTTTCCAACAGCTCGGTCAACGTGGTCACGGCCGACGACATCGCCGCGATTTCCGACAAGCTCGAAGACGGCGTCTGGCTGGCGCTCAACCTCGGTTGGTCAGGCTTCTTTTTCGAGGGCGCTGATTTCGCCAATGATCCCTACATCAATAGCTGGAACCATCCTGGCCTCAGCAAAGCCGCGGTCGATAAGCTGATCGAGATCGAAAACCAGAAGGGTATTCGGATCAGCGGCATTCTGGCCGACAACATCGGGATCGACAGCGGCCAGAGTGCGGTCGGCGACGACGACGAATGGAGCAATTCCTGGCACGCCCACGTCCATGGCCTACAGCGGGGTTGGCTGTTCGTCGAGAACGCCGCCAACCTGGGTCAGCTGGCCATGGCCAAGGCCGACAGCTGCACCGTCATCGTCGGTGCGCCCAAGCATGTTCGCGGAACCGGCGGGCCTTCTCGGGTCATGGCCATGTGCGAGAAGTAGCCGGCCATTTCCGTCGCACGCCAACTGGGAATAGCACTCTGTCTCGTAACCTCCTTCCTGGCGCTAACGGCCGGGAAGGAGGTCCAGGCCCACCGAACCAACCTGAGTAAATCCAGTATCGAGGTCGACGGCGCCGTCTTGCGCTAATTCATCATTCGAAAATATTTTCGTGTATTTCACACATCATCAGACGAAAGTTACGATGATTATGATAATAGAGAAGAATAACTCACTTATTTTTTTTAAACTTACAATTAATTTTGAAAGGAACTTAAAATTAAACTACAAGGGCAAATTATCGAAATACATAGACGTATGTAACAACTTAGGGCGCAGATATAATTGTAAGTTCTACAACTTACTTTTAATTGCAAACGGTGGAATAGCAACTGAAAGGCAATCGTTTCTGTCAATTCTAACTGATTTGAATTTTAAACACAGGATATCTCTTTAAAATGTTCTCATTTGCACCATAAAATCCACCTATTACATATGTTGTAACCGGAACAAGGAATGGCCATATACCTTCCCCTACCAGTATCCCTTCTTGTAACTGAGAATGTAGTCTACTAACAACCACAATAAATTAAAGTTTTTTAAAAAATACTATTATTATCATTATTATTATATTATTATTATTATGCCGGGTGAAAACAGTGAGAATTTTATATCTTGTAAACGTTATTACTGTAACTGTAAATTTACAGAAAGAATAAATGGCAATGAAGTTTATAAAAAATATTATTGGCCTCATAAGAGAACATTGATACTAAATCATTGATTTGCCATAACCGGCACCATAAACACACTGATAGCAATAAAAGGTAAACTGGAAAAGTTACTTGGTAATATTTTAAGACGGAGGGCTAGAATTTTATCAAAAGAAGCATGACCCCCTTAATGCTGCTCTTGGGTACGGGCTGATCTGTATCAAGTGCATCTATAAGCATAATGTACCATAATATGCATTTCAAATGGACTTACGATTCCTTGAATTACACATTCTTATTGACGTTACTATAGCTACAAAAAGGAGGCGTCCATAACCATGTTTAAGTTGACATAGATTGTTCTGCAAGGCAACAAATCCTTTGGTCAGTTGCGGACACCTATTCGAAGGAAGCCATTCATATCAGACGTCACCCTAAAAACATCAACAGGGGGAGGGAAATAGAAAGTCCTGGAACATATATACCTATAATAAAGAAATACAACAGTGGAGCGGACGTTAGAGGAAGCAGCCTCCCGCCAAAAAAGCGAGGATCGATAATTTTAAAAAAGCACTGAAAGCTCGGTGAAAACTTTGAAAAGACCTGCTGGAAGACCAAAAACAAGTCTAGTTTTGAGCGACATCTCCAAAAACTCTGACATCAAACTGTCTGGAGACCAAGAGAAAGATCTTGCACATCTGACGAACATTTGTGATGACATATAGACCTGGATGAAAACAGTTGACTGCATTATGTCTTCTAAGAAGACGAAGATGTAATGATAATAACGGACAAACAGCATTAGGAGTAAACGTGACGTAGAATAAGTTGACAGATCGCCTGAAGAAGACTAGCTGTATACAATTGAAATGTGGCTTTCCTAGAAACAGTGGCAATATGGTAAAACAAAAGTTTATCCTTATTGCTATTATGTTATGGTATTGCATAGTAATGTGTGCAGGGACGAGGGCAAAGGGCGCCATGCGCCCCCTCCCCAAGATTTGCCAAAACTCAATTTTTCCATAACCACTTTTTAGCTTTATCAAAATTGAAATTGACTGCGACAGACATTGTGTCACATTCACAGCAGGATATAAATATCGACACCATACACCCCTTTCGACACAATGGCCAAAGGCACCTTAGTGCAATGTGAAAATAAATTTGAACCCAGCCTACTTCGTCCCCCAATACGCCTTACCTTACCCCGTCCGTGGTATGGCAAAATATAACATAGTCTATTTCATAAATTTCTACTTTATTGGATAACACTGTATAGTTCAACATAGTGTGATATAATATGGTATTGCATATTTATGTATGGAATAGAATAATATAGTATATTACCATAAAGTTCTACAGCATGGGATAAGACTGTACAGTACAACATACTGTGTTATAATATGGTATTGCATATTTATGTATGGAATAGAATAATATAGTATATTATTATCCAGCTGCCCTTTATTTATTAGTTAGCCTGTTTGGTGGTTTTTCTGTTTATTTAGGGTAGTTTCAATGTCGGTCCCACTTATCAGGGGTCCTTGATTGAGATAAACAACTGAGAGTAAAGTCTACAAAGGCTACATTCCGGAGTGTATTTCAATGGGTTTCTTATCCGGGAAGGTTTTCTTTATGTTCCCTAGAAATCTATTTGAAAAGGACAGTCTCTCGTGCATTTGCACTTTTATTTCACTTATTAATCTGCAGTAACTTCGAACAAGCTTTTGTTGTTTGCAGGCATACAGATTCCCGTGAGATTAAAGTGTTGACTTGTGAGGGGCTGTTTCCTTTTGTGTTGTGGAGTGATGAACTTCTTTCGTCCGAACGGAGAAGTATGTGCACCACCAAAAGTTGATTATTTCTTTAAAATTTAAAAGCCACCGTAATGGATGAACTTGTGGAGTGACGAACTTTTTTCGTCCGAACGGAGACGTATGGACACCAAGAAACGTTGATCATTTCTTTAAGATTTAAAAACCATCTTGATGGATAAGTTTGAAAGCAATTGCAAATAAAAGCACGCAGTCTCCAACGAATTGTAGGTTGCATACCGTACGAAACTTTCGAATTTATTCCCGTGATCGAGGGATCCAAAAACGGTACAGTAAGTTTCACGGAATCTACTCACTACTTTATGAGTTAGAAGATGGTCGGTGAACAAAGGAAAAATTGAATTTCGCTATCAATTAATATTGTGGTTCTGGGGAATTGATTTTTACGATTATGCCCTTTTTATTCCCTGATTTGAGGGTAAATTTGCAAAACTTGTTACTCTAATATATGTCAGTACAACATACAGCCCTGCTGATGCAGCCGTTCTTTTTTTCTGGGAGTCCGGTGGCTTAACTATTTTATCCCCGGTGCTCCCACCAAGACAGCTCGCCCGTAGTATGTACTGCCGAATGTAGGTAAAAATCCCTAAGGAAAAAATCCCTACGGAAAGAACCCCAAAGGAAAGAATCCGCAATGGAAAGAATCATCCTAGGAAAATATCCTTAAAGAAAATCCCTAATGGAAGATATCCGCCATGGGAAAAATCCCTAAAGAAAAATTCCCTTTAGTAAAAATTGCACTGGTTGCTAGGTAAAAATCCACCTAACAGAAGGGAGTCTGCTTTTCAATTATTGCCATGATATTTGAATTACTCTTGTCAAAAAAGCTTCTATGATTGTGCTGCTCTGCTGCAAATTTTGTTTTATTAGTTCACAATCTTGTCTGACTGTTCTAATTTTGCCCACATTTATCATTTGGTCCGATACTCGTGTTGTTGTATGTGTATCGAGTATTCAGATACCAAGCTGAGCTTACTTGTGACGCAAATCTATTTTGAAGTTCTGCATGCTCGCCAGTTGATTAGTGTCTTTCAGGTTTTCGAATAACAAGAACTTTCTAAAAATGTAAGGTAGTGATCCATGTTTTATAGAACAAACAAGTTCCTGTTGCGGGGATTGATGATTTGTAAGGGTTTTGTTTATTTGTTGAAACCTACGCGAAATAGATCATTTCAGTGATAGGATTGCTAACAACACGGAAATTTTTGGTGCGCCCACGTATTGATAGTGGGATGCAAGGACTGAGAAGTGGCAAGACTGTCCATTTCAGCCTCGTACTAATGAGTGAAATGGTACTCGTCCAATCTCACAGCAGTGCCGTCAAAAATGCATGACCCATCTTAACTGTAATACCTGCCTTCATGGGCACTGTCTAACTTGTTGCCCTATTGGAAAGTAGCCTCCCTTAGGACAAGCTCCACTACTTATTAGGGACCGAGCCAATCTCAATGACGATCCCCCCAGGGAAACCGCTTTCCCTTTTGAAAAGAAAAGGTCCCCGGGGAAAGGCACCACTGCTTATCAGGGGGTGCAGTGAGAGATTGTCAACCCTAGAGAAGCATCTCGCGCAAGCAATCTTGTCAGTTATTCTTAACTTAGCGCCCTTAAAAACGGTTATGTTGCACCAACCAACATATACATGTCATACTTTGTAGCCCCTTCCTTATTATGCCAAAAGTTTTTACAAGAGTCGTGCCATCCCTCTATCACTCTCTCAATTTGTCCCAAACTTACTACCTACTAAATGTTTACTACTCTAAAGTGATATATGATTCGTCGAAAATCTCCGAGCCATGGTTAACGTGCGATCTGTTTCTTTGTTTTTTCTACTTTAACAATAGGCCCGAAGCTGGGGTGTGTGTGAGAGGACAGGCTAAGCCCCTTTTGTGAAAATATTTCTTCTTATGTCCTATCGCAAGTAGCTTTGGCACTGTTCAACAAGTGCAGCGAGTTCACAAGATTCCCTCCTTATCATTGTCTTTATTTTGTAACAACACGATGGAAAGCGAGCTCGATAACTGGAGCTGGAGATTGAGCACTGGCGAGCTCCGGCGCACAAGGTGTGATCACTGAGAACGTAAGCTGCCAAAATCTACTAGTGGAGCTTAGCCTTAAGGCAAAACCAAGCACAATCTTTACATTTTAAACTTGTGCCCCTACGTTGTAGCATTGCAAAGGTAAGCATGGGCCTTGGTCTTACTTTCGTCACATCAGCAGTAAACAGAAGTAAAAAGAGGAAACTTAAAAGTCGGAAGGAGAGCACTTTGACTGTTGTAATGATACCATATTTGGCCTGTCAAAAATTGTTCGTGGGCTGACATATTATTGACTCAATTATACAAAAGTTCATGAGAGTAGGGCCGTAAGAAATGGGGGATTCTGTTTCAAATAAAATTAACTTTAATGAGTTTTCTAAATTGTTCAAAGGTGCTTTTCTGCTTTTCGGTGAAGGTGAAACGATTTTTTTTACGACATTAACCAATCACCTTTTACATCGGGAAATAAGATAAGTAACTTATTTTAGTTTTGAAATGAACAGTAGAGAAATAGAAAATATGTCACCACAGGGAATCGAAGCCGTGAACCACGCTTTCGCAGCGCGCGCTCCACTAACTGAGCTAGGTGACCTCCGATGTTAACATACTCCATTTCTTTAGTCGCCACACTAGCTCCCAATCATCCACCGATGAAAATCAACATCCAGCTCAATGCAATTGGAGACCAGTCTCTCTACGCCATGTAACGTGACGAAGGAAGAAATGCCCTCCGGCCCATCATCAATCCAAAGCCCATTAGAGTTAAAGTATCGTCGAGAAGAGAGGATTTGAAATTTTAGTTTTGAAGAAGTTTTGATTTTGCTATTCATTTTAATAAAAGAGTAATATGAGTAATAGAACATTTTAAGGGATACGTACATATAGTCTCAGGATCGAGAGACGATAGACAAGGAGGCATTGGCAGCCGACATTTCAGAGAGATATCATCATCACTGCGTGTCATCCTCTCCAAGCAGTTCGACTATTAGGATCTCCACTCGTCTCGGTTTTCAGACTTCCTTACACATTCAATGTAGGTTAAATTCTTCCATTCTTTGATGTTGTCCACCCACAGTTTTCTAGGTCTTCCCCTAACTCTTTTCTCATTCAACTTTTCTTCAATCAGCAATCTTTGCTACTCATTTCTTCTGATCATGTGCCCAAAATATGCAGTTTTTCTTTGTTTCATCATTTTTAGAAGTAGCTGTTTGCTATTTATTATTGTTAGAACTTCATCGTTTGATTTGGGAGTTGTTCATGGTATTCGAAGCATTCTTCGGTATGTCCATATTTCGAATGCATTTATCTTTCTTTCCATACATTTGGATATTGCCCATGTTTCAACACTATATAAGAAGTTTCACTATATAGTTTTTGAGAGAGGATTTGAAATGTTAGTTTTGAAAAGAACACAGGAAAAATAGAAAATATGTCACTACCGGGGATCGAACCCGTGACCCATGCTGTCGCGGCGTGCACTCTACCAATTTAGTTAGGTGACCTCCCATGTTAACATATCCTATTTCTCTAGTAGCCACATTAGCTTCCAATCATCCTACGGTGGACATTCAGCTCAACGCAGTTAGAGAGCAGCCCTTCTCCGCCATGTGACTTGACCTTGTTTTTTTGTAAAGGATTAATAGTTATTAATTCTTTTTTAGTTTTTTTGTACTTTTTGGTTGTTTTTTCATTATCGGATGGGTTTGGGGAAGAAGGGGGGGGGGGGGGGGGGGGGTCCTTATGTTGTTCTGTTGCTTGGATATATCTACTTATATTCATTAAGAGGGATGAATATTAATTGTAATTTGGAAAGCTTCTGTATATCGCTATTATTATTATCATCATTATTATCATTATGATTATTAATTTCGTCTAACGTCGACCGATACAAAACTTCTCATTAATTTTTGTCCCTTAAATGAAAGAAAAAGTTTTTACTTCAATTTAGCATGTACAGCGAATATATACTTCCTTGTCCGTCTGTCCGTCTGTCTGTCTTCCTTAATGTCCCTGATTTTGCATTTACGTCCATCTGTACCTCTCAACGTCTGTTTCTCTCTCTGCGCGTTCTATCGACTTTCTGTTTTTCTGTTTGTCTGCCATTCTGCTTGTATATCTAAGCTTGCCTTTGCATTACATTTCCTGCGCATGTCTCTTGTAACACCCTGTACCCAAAACATTTCTACCTGTCTTCCTGTTTGTCCGTTTTGCCAAGTGCTCACCCGCGGGTATTTTTGCATTCTTTGATGTTCATTAGTCTATTCCTCAGTAGGAAAATCAGTAAGCCAGAAATGCTTCATTTCGTCAGTCACTCTCAATCTGGAATTCAGTCCTGGGAGCTGCCAGTAAGAAAGTCCCTACGTCTTTCAGTTCGTCAGACTATCTTCATGTCAAATTGCGAGTTGGTCAGTTTACCTTAAAGTCCTTGCCATCATTTCTTTTTGTCCATTTGTCTAGCTGCAATGTAGGAAGTCTGCGCGTCTGTCCATAAATCCAATTAGACATTTTTAAACTTTCTTGACATTTTTCTTTAGTTTATGCTATGCAGACCGCTACTACTCGATCTACAAGCCTATCTTAACAAATTATACACTTAAAGTAACGTCAAAAACCTCTTTTATCTGGGAACGGGCAAACGGCCAGATAAGCCGGGGGAAATGCACCGAGTGCAACACACTTCCCCAAAACTCTGACATCAATAGAAAAATTTTTTTTTCATAATATTTTGAGAAAGGGCGCGTAGTACCGCATCTATTTGAATAGAAGTCTCTCAATCAAAGACCCCTGATGAGCAGCGGGCCCGACATTGAAACTACACTAAATAAACAGAAAAACCATCAAACAGGCTAACTAATAAATAAAGGGCAGCTGAGGCGTCTAAGGGCAACGCCCCTCAATTGTGGCCATCGGGCAGAGAAGCAAGCCATGAGACAGACTCAACCACCCAGTAGGACTGCCTCTCGTGGATTATGGAGAGCATCTGCCATCAATAAGAACAGATACTACAACCATTCCTGGCTAAAAGGCCAAGAAGCGTCCCTATTTGAATGACGCCCCTCTATAGAGCTCATTTAAAAAAAAGCAAATCCTGTAACGAAAAACTCTCTCTAAGGTACTAATGGAACGCGTATCGGGAGAAGCCATATATCAAAGAGAAAATTATTTGGGTACTATAAAACGTGGCAGCCACAGAATATGGTTCTTTTCAGAAGGAGAGGTTTAAACTATCCCCCCCCCGGTAAACCTTTCAGGTTGAATACTCATATTTATCTCCTCTAAATACGTGGCTCCCTTGAAAAGCTCCCCCAGGGACCCTCAAATTAAACAAGCCCTCCCCCTTTAGACAGCCGATATGCACCCTGGCACTTACTCGGATTAACAATCTAGTATTTAAAAAGGTGTTTATTCCACCCCTCACTACGCCAGGCTGCACTGAATTTGGTAAAACCTTCAAGCCATACCTACTTTCCATAGCAACAGAAATAAACTTGTTTCAACCTGATTCAACCCCTATGATCCTAACGGTAATATGTATGCACACTTATAAAGTTTGGCAACGAACACATTAATAACCTAGCGTCGGATTTAGGGCAGGGCTTAAAAGGCCCGGGTCCTTGACCACCCACCAAGAGGTGGCAACACGTCAAGTGCACCTACAGGTATTTCGTTCCTGTAACGATTTTAAAATACTAGTGTAAACAGGGTAATAATTTAAGATACAGGCAGTTTAATGTAAATCTTCTAGACTAGATCTATCAATTATTTTTTCCAGCTACTTTGGTTTCGTTGATGGAATGTTTATCGGAAACTGGACAGTGAGTTGTTTCAGCTGTTTCTTATTGATATGTTCTTGATTAAATTGTTAGTGGTGCAGAATTTGAAAATACTCCGAAAAAGTGTTAGTGAAGCTTTTCGCCGATACTCTTCAGACTAAATACATCGGTACACAATACGTCGTTACAACAGAATTTATAGACATTCAAGGGATCGAAACTTACAATAGGTAAGACGTGATTGGTGGAAAAATGCGGACGTCACGGAAAACAACTAATAAAAAGTAGCGCTTGGGATAACGTTAACGAAAAACAGCTAAGCTAAATACAAATCCCTTTTGTTTACAAAGAGAAGGCTTACGTAAAGCTATACGTCGTTATCATTAGTTGCCTTGTCTGCCATGACTGCCCAACCCTTTCTATCTTTGGCCAGATGTAGAAGGCCCACTGGCTTTATGCCATTATCCAAGTGATGACATATGTTTGACAGGAAAGTAGTTCTCTGCCTTTCCCTTGTTCTTTTTCCCTTTATTCTCCCAATTAGCACCTACTCTTCCCACTCTTCTTGCCTGATAACGTGCCCCTAGAAATTTAGCTGCCTACTCAGAATGGTTCTGATGAACTGTGGAGTTGTACCTGCTCTTCTAAAAACTTTCTCATTTCTTACTCTGTCCGTCCAAGAAATTCTTAAAATCCTACGTAAAAACCATACCTCCACAGCCTTCAGCCTATCATGCATTTGTTTGCTTACTGTCCATGTCTCACACCCATATAGTAGAACTGACCAGATACATGTCCTCATAATTTTTAACCTTGTATCTAAACTTAGTTTTTGATTTTTATAAATGGATTTTATGTTGTTAAAAGAAGACTTGGCTACTCCAATTCTTTTCTTTACCTCAAAATCACACCAACAATCTGAAGATACCTCACTCTCAAGATAATTAAAATGACCTACTTGCTGTATCTCTGTATCCCCCAACTTAATGTGACATTGGAGGGGATTACTTTGCTTCGAAGCTACCATTACAAAGGTTTTCTTACAGTTTATTGAAAGACCTTTCTTCTCACTTTCCTCAACTACCCTGGTCAAAATTCTCCGAAGTTTGTCCGCAGAGTCTGCGATCAAAGCGGTATCATCTGCGTACCTTAAATTGTTGATGTTCCTCCCTCCTATTGATATCCCATCTAGATCTCCTATTTCCCTAAGGATGAATTCACCTACTATCGAGAAACGTTTTGGTGATGCTACGCATCCCTGTCTTACCTCTCGCTTGATGTCAACCCACTCTCCATAATGACCATCTACTCGAACTGTTGCCTTCCGAACCCGGTGCAAGTTCCTCAACACTCTAAAGTCTTTTCCATCTATGTTTATATCAGTTAGTACCTTAAACAATTCTTTATGTTTTACTTTGTCAAATGTACTTGTGTAATCGATAAAACGTATCAAAGCATCCTTCTGCATTTCTATTGCTCTTTCACACAATGTTCTTAGTACAAAGATTGCATTCCTTGTTCCCTTTTCTTTCATAAAGCCATACTGCTGACCTGCTATCTCATGTTTGGTGTCTCTTCTTACTCTTTCTAGCAAAACTGATAAAATGATCTTGATTACGACACTCATAAGACTAATCGTGCGGTGTGGCTCCCATTCAGTGGTTCCCGGCTTCTTGGGAAGAGCTATAATCACAGATTTGCACAAGTCTTCGGGGATACATGTTGTTTGTCAATGCGTGGAGCTTATCTATACCATATTCTTTGAGTGCCTGAATCATTTCTGCCGAGATATTGTCTAGCCAACATGCCTTGTTTCGTTTTAACTTTCCAACCGCTCGTCTTATCTCTTCCCTCATGATTTCTGGTCCCTGTACAAGTGTCTCACTAGAAAGAATTTTCGTCGAGACATCGAATAGACTAACAGCGGCGATTCCTGACAATACTTTACAAAGACCCTGATCAAACGATAGTCCTGTTGTGGACAAAGAAATTTGAGCTGACCTCTTTACTTTATTGTTCTCCTCTCTTGCATTTGTGTACGGATGATTCACCGTACCGATATTTGCTTCGGCGTAGCAAGTTCCTTATCGCGTAGCAAGTTCCTTATCCCTTATTCCTTATCCTGCTCGCTGATACTTTCATTTCAGCGGCCAATCAGGCACGCAGCCGGGGGGAGGGGGGCGACGTGTGCCCGCCCAATAGGTAAAACTTGCCCACGTTTGCCCCCCCCGAAAATTTCTTACGGGCGTTTAAAAGGTGGATCACTTATGTATTTCAATTCACTTATGCAATGAGATACACAGTCACTCAGTTGCAATTTTGAGCCTTGAATTATTGAGGGACTGTAAAACTTCAAAATTTTCCCACCCAATAAAGCCATGGTGGTCTGGCTTGGAAGGAAGGAGGGGAAGGAAGAGGTTTTGTTTTGAATTTACCCCCCCCCCCTCCCCCATCAAAATTTGACTGGCTGCGTGGCTGGTTGGAATGGCAGAGAGCTATTAGTTTTAATAGCGCACAAACTGGATCTTCAAAGCTTTCACGGTCAGTTGATGCTCATCACATGGTCAAGAACGAGGTTCATAAAATGCGCGCGAAATTGAATAAATTTGCTCTAATGCGCTTGCCTACACTCTACAAAAGTCGAGTCACTCTGCAAGGAGGCCAAACGACTGGATTTTTGACTATACAAGGAGAACAATAGAAATCCCTTCGACTTTTTGACCAGAAGCAAAATCCACTCTACAACACTATACAACACTCTACAACACTCTATACAAGGTGGCCAAACGACTGGATTTTTCATTCGACTTTTGTATAGTGAACAGTCGAAGGCTTTACTTTAATAGTTTTATTTGAAAAAATCGAATAACTTTGTAAACCAGCTTATCTGTAGAAAATTAAGTGAGAGTTTACGATGTAGAATCTTGTTGATATTGAAAAAAGACCTTTCAGATTACATTGATTCTCCTGAATAATATTTCTTTTTCGCATTGTACAGGAGCATGCTTACTCTCTTGCATTATTCGAGATGTAAGGATTCAAATATGTATTTGAAAAATAGGGAAATGTCTAACAGTCCATGTCTAACTGTTGCAATTGGTTTAACTTGACTTATACTTAAGCCACTTGGTTCATTGAATATTAGTCATGCTCATCTGTGCCTTCCGTTTTACTACCTCGCTGTTCATATCTTCATCCTTCAGATTATGACGGAGTCTAGCATCTTTTTGCTTCTCATTACATAAATTACAGAGAGTTATACTGAATCAAGGTTTCCAACGAATATAGTAATTTTGTGCAAAGTACTACGTATTCTACTCTTCAATTTCCGACAAACGTGTTACAGTTCAAACATAAATAATTCACAAAACTATTATTATGCCACTGCAAAATAATATAGAGATCTTGTCAAGAGATTCAAAAATAATAGACATGACCAAGATGCTACAATGGGTTTCAGCCAATTAAGATCGATTTGGGTAATTGTTGTAAACACTGCAAACTTACTGATGCATTCATGAACATGGCTTACATAATTAGTATTTACAGCAACATATATTTATACGTGTTTGACAAACTTTTAAGCCAACTGCATATAAGTAAATAAAAATCTTCCCATTCTTTTACTACTCCAGTCTACATTTTTAGCCTTTTTATGACTATCTCATAATGTCTACGAATTCCATAGCTGAGCAAATTTAAAGCAGGAGAATGAGCCAATTATGAGAGCTCAAATATAAATCGCTCGAAATCAAAGCTGAGCAAAAAATAGGATAGGGTAAACTTCAGTATGAGTAAGGTATGATAGTTCATCATATTATGGCAAGCTTCTCCTGGACAATAGACTAGGATGACCTACATTTAACCCTATCTATCTTGGGCTTTTGATGACTTAAGCCCAAACATCAACAAAAGGCGCTTTTACCCACTTGACCTTAACCACTAATGACTTCGAGGAGAGAGTCTTTCTTTTCTTTTTCATAGACATTAAAGCAAAGGTAACGTAAAGTCAATAACCTGCTTTAAGCAAATAAGGCATAGTTAACAATGCAAAGCTATTTTAAATCTGTTGCACAGGTTACCAGTTTTTTCACAACCAATAGCCCGGTATTTTTACCTTTACTGTTGTACTACAAAGATATAAGTTTTTAAGTTTTGTCATCAATTAGTTTTAATAACTATACAAACTCTAGCCTTGGTATGGGCAACCGCCTGTCCACAAATCCAGCCCGCGAGGCTGGATTTGAACTGTCCCGTGCGTTATTTGCCAAAATACATAAAATACGGCCCGTGGTACAGTTTGATTTACTTTTACCTACTTTTACCTAATTTTCCAATGTTTTTTTCGGGCAGTGTATGGCTTTTTTTATGAACGAGTGACTCTAGTTAAATCAATTAGTGCAAGTGTCAGACTCCCACTTGCCGTCATCTGACAGACAGAGGTCCCTCAAGCTTAACGGAGCCTCCTGTCAATATATGGTTGTCTCCATAACTACAAATCTGTTTCCGAGGATGGCAGACGTTATGGCCATCAAACTAGAAGTATTTGACGAATAGAGGCTCTTATTAATACTGTGAGAAACGTCAGTCTTCTCCCAGAGACCATTAAACGAATCTGTGGAAGCGAGTGATACCGCATAACTGAGCCATTCCGTATGAGGCAAATGATCTCGATCCGTACAGGAGTTCTTTCATGCATTAAACGGTTTACCGGTGTACTTACAGCAGCTGCAGATGTTGTCTCCAAACCTTAGCCACTTCCTTATACTTTCCTATATAAACCTTGATCATGATAGATATTAAAAACGAGATAGCTATACATTTCGAAAGAAGAGCTCTCAACAGTGGATTCCATGGCAACCTTCCTCGCGCAGGGAAAACACTTTAGGCAACCCAAGATCGAGTATGTGGAGACCGCGTTTTTGGCATTACCGAATGGAATTGATTAAAGTACAAAACGACTAGACAAGGAGGAGAATGTTTGTTTCTTAAAACGACATTTTCATACTTTATGAAGAATTTCTATTTCCAGGCAAGTAACCGATTCTGTTTAACCATGGTCGCCGGTTCCCTTCTTGGAAGTACTAGTATATGCGAACAGCTTTTTAACAAATGAAGGCAAATAAAACTGCCGACAGAACCAGACTAACCGATGCGCATTTCTAGCAGACTCTGAAAATTTAAGTCTTCACATTACCATTAACTCTCCCGTGAATAAGTTCGAATCTCTTGCGTAAAAACTGATTAAAATATGCACGGTTTGATATTATTGTTTTTCCTTCAATACGTGTAACTTTAATTTCAATATCATTGGATATACTTTTAATTTAGAATGAAACATTGTAATTCAAATGTGACAGAAGGTCTACTTTTGGGACCATCCCACTTGTCACAGCAATCGATTTTACGCCGGTTATGTCCAAGTTCGTTTGGACATAAGTAACATTTTGATGGGTCGCCTGAGAAACAGATATACGTACAGTCAACAGGTTGCCTGGAAACGCAAAGTACAAAAGACTCCAAGGATAAATGAGTAAGGGAAGACGGCTGTCATTAATTTACATAAATATAAAAAGGAAGCACCTTTGGCACTGCCTGATGATTACTTTCTTATTACTTTGTTGGGTTTTTTTTGCTGCGTGGGTTTTTGGATGGCCCTGAAAAAAAGGTGCCATGTTTACCTAAAGATTAATCCGGCACTGAGCTACGCCAGCTCATAGTACGATAACCATGTGCAGCAACGTGAGTTACTGAAATAACGACGTTTCATCATTGAATGCAGGTAACAACGTCTGGCTTCTTTGATTTTGATCCGGCCCATCGCCTGAAAAACGTTGCGCATGTCTGTTCTAGTCTGCAGCACAAACCTACGACCCCAAATGAAATTTTAACCTTTGAGAAACTAATGGTAGTACAAGATAATGGGGGTAACATGTAGACATCTTGATGGAGGATAGCGCGACTATCTGACTTATGGATACATAAATGAGAATATATACAGAGAGCAAGCCATTCTCCTTGATGGGTGAATCAAAGAGAAGTGAGCTGATCGCCACCCACAGTATATTAGTCAATCAGACACAGCTGGGGTAACCAAATATGGATTACCCAAATACGGTAAAATTACATAACACATAGGGTTTCCTCTAACATAACATACTTTGTATAAAGTGACCGGCTCACAATCCCCCTAATAAAGAAATTTTGCGGGACTACTAGCCCTCTCTCTTTAAAGACCCCCCCTTTTTTATTGGGACAGAAGGGTAAGAAAAGAAACAAAGCGTAAAATCCCATGAAAATTTTATTCTTTACTACTTTACAAAAGATGAACTCTAGCTTTGCGATCTACACGGTGAAAATATTGTGAGTAAGAACTTTTTGGAAGGCATTTGAATTCGCAGATTGGGCAGTAAAATACTTGTGTGCATGATTCTAAGACAGAGATCAGATGACACAGCTTCACTCAATATAGGTGGTACAGATGACCAGTTTGGGGGCAAAAGGAGATCGGGGTTTGCACAAGGAGCAGTATACAAGGGGTAGTATAGTTTCGTGACTGTCGTTAGGTCAGATATGAGCTTAGCTGGGTTCGCCGCAAGCACTTCAGATTTGGCTACTTATTGTTCATTGTTCGATTGTCGTACGTGGCATTTGAACGATACATAGCCAGGACCAAATCAAGATGCTCATGTTTATCCTGAAGCTAATCTACATTTAAAATCAACAATAGTCGATGTGAAGAAGTTTTTCCAGCGATGCAGATATGGGGACCAGCGGAGTGAAATGTTTTAAGAAAAGTCATCTTACACCACTTTATTGCTTCCCAAGTACCAGTAGTTGCACTGTAAATTTCGCATGATCCGTGTATCGCTGGCTTATAGAGTATGGTTTTACTTAATGGGCTGTTTTTCGACTGTACCTAAGTTGCAACACATTGGATGTAAAAGAAGGGGCCCTGTCAGAGTGAATGTACTTCGGTGTCCTAAACATGGAGAAAATAAAATTGAGTTTCCTATAACAATGGTTGTAACCGACGTAAGTGCAAGGTATTCCAAAGACCTTACCTACGATTCCAGGAAAGTACTTATCAGATGTGTTTGATGGTAGAGACCTTTAAAGCTATTGAATGCTTGTGTAGAATTTTAAGACTTTTCTCTTTTGTGGTGGAAAACATACGGCATGCTGTTGTCAAAAATTTGGAAAAATTACATAGTCCAATTATTACAACCATCATGTTTTCTTTCCAAGAAAAGATAAATTTTGATGACTCAGGGTCAGATTAAACAGTAAGGCAGTTGTTGCAGTGCCTCTGTACAAAAAGTACAACAGACTAAACGACTAAATATGTCCTTTCTCTCTCTCAAAACGGTATTTGAATTCAAAGTTACGACATTTAATGCAATATTCTATATGTTGATCTTCTCATTCTTGACTCTGCTAGATTATTTTGTCAGAATTAAATCGTACCTATTTCAGGTCAGTGATTAACATGAAGTGTTTCCGATCAGGTAGTGCTTTCAATGGCGAATTGACTCAACAATTGCATAAGCTTCTTCCTCGGCTGATTAGTAACTAAGCTCATTACTATTGAGACCAGGCTTAAAGAAAGCAACAGGTTTACCTTCTTGATTAAGAGCAGCTTCAATAGCGAAGTTCAGTTCGTCAGTTGCAATAACAAATAAGGGATTTTTCCATTTTTCTGTCTCAACAAGTTGAAAGCATCTTTAACAAGTTTCAACAAATTGAGGTAATGGGAATGATGATTGCTAGATTGTTGTTTGATTTTCTTCTAGAAATGATTAATACATTTTGAATTTTATTGTGCAGTTTAAGGTTTTTTAGGAGCTGGTGTATGTCTTGAATGTAAACCTACGGGATCCAGTTGCATCTCATTCTGAGACCTTCGGTAGCTCAGAAGACAAAGTTGATGCTTAGGAATAATGATTGGCAATTACTAGGTAATGAAATGAAGCATAAACAGCAAAATCAGAGGAAATGTGCTGGAATGGATGAGAGGACTGGGGTCGCAAGTTGATTGGTCTTTTAGGCAAAGATGGTAGATCAGCCTGACAAGCCTTGTGATTGCGAACGGTGTAGGCAATGCCATCATCTAGTTTAGGCCAATGCAAAATGTGACAAGCTCAAGACTTTCAGGGCTCAAGAGCGCTTCTTACCGTTAAGAACCTCATGCTGTTAGTAAGGATTTGCTGTCGAAGTTAAGACGGAATGAGCTGACGACATCCATTGAAAACTAGGTCATCATCGACTGACAATTGTTCATGAAGGGGCCAATGCTCGCGCAGATCATCGGGAATCTCATCTACATACTCCAAATGTGAGGGTGCGGCAGTGCAAGTTTCGTCAAGACGAAGATCAGTGTTAGACTCCTGGAAAGCGCTAACCTGAAGGTGAAAATAACTGGATAGGATGATGAGGCTCTTCAATCATCTCGTTCTGCTAGGGCTGAGAAGTGGGTGCACATGATAGCGCAAGAGCAACAGAATATAGTTTGTAATAAAGGGTTCTCTATTTCGTAAAGGCGCTTCGAGTTCAAAATTCCAATTAAAGGTTTATGGTCAACAACTATGTTAAACTGAGGAAGACCCGTCAAAAAAGATGGCATTTCATCACAGCCCAGTTGATGGCAAGCTTTTCCAACTCAACATAGCATAACGCGCCTCAGTAGAGGTCAGGAAAAGGTAACCGGCCTGCACGAATTGCCAGTGACCTGAGGAGGATTGATATTGCAAATGAATCGTATTCCATTTAACTAACTGGCGACCGTGTGCACGTAGGTTGGCACTTTAGTATTGAAAGATGCCAGGCATGAAGGAAAGCACAAAAGCGATTTTGCTCGAATGGAAGCTGCGTCGGGAGCAGTATCCCACAGAAATCTGTTCTTGGGACTTAGTAGGGGGCGCAATGGCCCTATGGTAGGATCAATGTGATCATTGAATGATGCAAATTGGTTATAACAGAGATGGCTTCCGCAGAGGTGATGGATTGAAAGTACTCATGTTGAAAAAATTTGTTTAACTGTGTAAAATCTGCACATAAGCGCAGCGAATCAGAATTCGTCTTGCGGGTTAAGACAATAGGATGGCACCAGGTGCTGAGGCTAGTAACTGGAGTAATTTTACCCTGAGCACATGAAAGATCAAGCTGAATCTTCAGTTTGTCACGGCACAAAAAGGGAATACGTCTGGGCGTAGAAATTTAAAGAGGTGTGGCATTATCCTTGAGTTTGATGACAGATTCCTCTCCAGGCATAACACGTACTTTACCATCAGATATAGTGGGAAATTCCCTTATGAGGTCATCACGAGTAGGCAAGGGGGAGCAAGGGGATAGGGGATGGATTAGTAAAGGGATGCTAGATTTAGGGGGTGGACGAGAATTGGGAGGGTGCTTAGTTACACAAACTGCAGAATCGGGGGCAGGTAGGCAGGGTAACAGTTGCTTTGGGGAGTCAGGAGGTAATACAACTAAATCCAGGGCCGTATATCACGCAGGTAAAACCAAATTTATTGCAATTCTAGTTTACCACACTCTCTTCATTTTTATTCATAAGGTCGGCAAGGAATTAGCAGCCGTTGAAACGTTTTCTCTCGAAAATCGTTCCCCAGACAAAGACACTATTCCGCTAAAAGGGTATTTCTTGCATCCCAAAGGACGTTCTACCTGCCGTATATTAAAGTGTGTTTGTTTACGGAAGTTGGTTCTATGTTCGTTCTTTCAGATTATTTTTAGGAATACTTTCCAAATTAGTAGAGCGCTACACGACCAATGATTTTACATGCAGGATAATAAACACATTAATTTGTCGTCGTTTACTTTCTCAGGATGTAGTATCCATGTCCGAAAGGAGTCCTACCCCATTGTTTGATTGCACCTTTCCTAAGGCATCAATTGCCTCCTGCATTACTCATATACTATAAAGAATTCTCTTTTGATATGTATGTATGTATTTATGTATGTATGTATGTATCTATGTATGTAGTATGTATTTATTTTGCCATATAGAAAAAAATAGTTACAAAAAAAAGGAAGACAAAATTACAATTTTTAAGATGTTAATTACTTTACAAAATTAAACAAAAATATTTAGGTCACTTTAAAGAATAAAAATACAAAAGATCAGTCATGAAAAACAAAGAAATTGTTCTCAAAAACCCCCTACTGATAAAGTTGAAAAAGATTCAGAAAACCTTGTTTCCATAATGGTCCCTTTATAGAGGTACTAACAAAAATTGTGCTCAAAAACGAAAAGAGGAACTAAGGTCGTAAGGCTCATTAGGGGATTTCTTTACTTACTCTGATGATACTTACTGTTTAAAATATGTATGGCTTAACTTGGGCTATTTCTCTTAAATCCTGGTGCAATTTAAAGATCAAGTGACCTACATGTATACTTTATTAAGTTACAAAGCACTTATTAAGGCTATATTATTTACCTAAGTAATGCTATGAAAGAAAGTATATATACAGTTGCAAGCTTCTATTATATACCTTTGACTAATGCCATCTACTGTAAAGGGTTATTGTACACTCGTTTGTGAACCTTCAACTGCTGGATCTTTACAGAGATTCTGTTTTATTCCACCAATTTCAAAAGATGTTGCTAACAGATGTGTCTTATAGACATGAGATAATCTTTTCCCCGTTACTTAAATGCTGAGTAGTGTGTTGATGATATTACAGTCTACGACTACTAGGGTATTGCAAATCTTCTGTTGTTTGACCAATTTGTAAAGATATTACTAGCAGATATGTTTTGTACATATTAAGAGGGCCATTTCCTCGTCACTTCTGCCATCTTGCTATTCTCCAATGCAATTTCCTGTGACAAGTCGAGTATAAAACTAAAAGAGCAATGCTATACACCTTGACTAACACTGGATCATCTTTTCAAAGTTCATTATTTCCTTTTGCATGGTTGTAGTTTGACCTAATTATTGAGCAGAAAAATTGTTTGCCTTTTGTTATACAAAACAGTTTTAACAAGCTGCCATACTTTTGCAAGAAGAGAATAGTGCAGGACATAGTTGGCAAACTGATGGTGTAGTTAAGAAGGCAATATATACTTGCTGCTATAAAGGGGTTCAGTCTATTCAAATAAACCTTTTAGAGTGTAGGGTCTAAAGTAAGCAGTTTGTAGGTAGTACTAACACTAAGTTTAGACAGTGTTTTAATAACTATATAAGTCCTTTAGTAGAAAGGACTATGCAAATCATGGTCTGAACACCTCACGAACAAAGAGCTATATGGTAATATTTCACCGATCACAACAACAATCAGGCAACAGAGGATGTGTCTTACTGGCCACTCATGGCACAGCAAAAATGAGATAGCTACCGAGGTAATTCTGTGGGGCCCTGCCCATTGAAGAAGATCATGTGGAAGACCACAGGAGTCATACATCAACCAATCAGTAGCTGACACTGGCATCGGTAGAGAAGATCTACCTGCAGCCATGGAGGACAGAGAAAATCAGAAGAAAAGAGTCATCACTAGCCGAGCTAGCTTGACCTGATGACGATGATGATGAGTAGAAAATTTAAGAGAGTTTCCAGTGTGTCACAGATGGAGTTTTTTCACCAGTTCAAAGAGGGTTGTAACGCTTTTCCAGAGGATGTAAGAGTTAGACTAATAGATAAGTTGTAAGGTGGTAGATGACATAGAGAATTTTTGGGTAGTTTAAATTAATTAGTTTTTCCCAAAATGAGCTTAATAGTTGTGTAGCAGAGGCACAGATTTTCTTTCTGTTTCATTTAAGTTTTGAACTTCTGTTTTACATATTTTTCTATTACTCTTTCTCATGTGTACATCTGGCACTTTATGTTTTCCCTCACTAATTCATATTTTTTTTATTAATGGTGTCTTACTGTCTATTCTCTCTTTGGTCTATTGTTATTTTTGTATTACTTTGCTACACGGACCATCTGTAAGTACAATAACTAATCAATAATCTACCGTGCAATGATTGCCGTGCTCCTCCAGAGACATGAAATGGATGATACAAATTTGAGTGAAAACGCATCCACTTGAGTGATAAACAGTTGCGCTTTCCCTGTTCAATGTTCTAAAGAGCAAAGATGTAGTATTTCACAGGATACCAGCTTGTCATCATTATGTTTTCTGGTGCAGGACTCAGAGGAAATAGGTTAAGGACCCATGCAACAGTGCAAATGTAGAAGCAACGTATCATTATCGAAGAACAAGTCATGTGACTGTTTTACTAACTCTTGCAAAAGTTTCTCAACAGTAAGAGCAAGCCTCTGTTGAGGTAGTTAAGCAGACTGTTGGTAAAATGCAGCCTCTTTGTTCTCTATTGCATGGAAATAGACGTACAAAAGTCAATTCATGGTGAACTTGTAGGTGAAATATTGTACAAGGACAGTGCCATCTTTTTATGCAATTTACACCTTTTGTATGGATGTAAATTTCACTTGGATGTTAGGACAAAAGGCAGCAGTTATAGATACCTCTCTGTTGCTGAAGCATTGGTTACATCATATGGTTGTTGTGGTGGTTAGAACTAGGAGAGTAGACATATACTCAGGTGATGGTGATGGTTTATCCGCTTACAAGGTAACTTTATGCATCTTTGCATTGGATGTGCATTGCCGTAGATCTTCAAACAAAATGTTCATTTAATCGTATAATTCTGCACATATTATGCTCCTAGACTGTACTGTAATGGAGATTTGCCTTAACTCATTCTCCAGGCGTGATCAACGTATTTGAAGGAACGAGGTTTTATACAATATTGGAACTTTAGGTGTAGACATTCATAGTAGAACGGTTAATATCTAGTTTGACACACAGATATTTTAAACATTTCATTGGCGATTGACGACTGCAGTCGTCGACAGCAGTTTTTTTGGTGACATAAGCAATGTAGAGTTGCGTTTACGTTCCTTTCCATCGAGGTTGGTAAAAAAACGGAGAAACATCAAGACGATGCACCAATGTTGACCCCCACAGGTTTTTGAAGACACTTCTTCATATATCACTTATTACTTTGACAATTCTGTCCCTCGTGCTTGCTATCATGCCTTGATTTATTGCTTAGTGGTTTTCAACTGAAAGATTCTCTTGTTTTGATATTATAGGAAAGAGTTTATAACATGTACGATAGTTCTTTACGCTATTTTACAGACAAAATCTACAACTGAAAACGTGTCGGTATCTTTGAAAGCTTTTTTTTGTCATTCGCCATGTCAAATGAATTACAGGACCATGTTTAGTGCCCCTTGTTTTTCCTCAGTGTGCAGGAGCCTGTGTCTACGGAAAACGACTTGCTATTTTTTTACCAGCACAGTATGTTCTTTACGATCCAAACGTTGATTATCTGAAATCAACTGTTGTAACTGTCGAACCAGGATATCGTAGTTGCGCTCTGCCTAGAAATTGTAACGAAAAGTCCAATTAAAAGGGGTCCCCATCTACTTTATCAAGAATTTATAGTATTAGTGATATCACAAGAAGCATAATGCTTTCTGTAGGTAATAGGTGATAAAGAATAGCAGTTGAAGCGTATCGGACTCACCAGGCCGTTTAGTGTTTCAGAGATTTGCGTAGACTCTATGAATTAGAGGCCTGGTGATACATTCAAGAAATTTACTTCTTAACAGTATCATGCGCATTAATGGAAAAGTCAAACATGAACAGCAGATGTTCATCGTCGATTTATCGACGTTTATCAACAGCTTTTCAAAGACTTACTTTGATTCGTTTTGGATAATTGAATATATACTGTGCATTTTGGTTACAAACACGACGATATCAATTTGTCATAAGATGTGATACCCTAGATACGATTTGTGAACTCACGCAAGCATGCAGTGCTTTTGAACATCCGCTCTCTCGCCCTTATACTCTCCGATCATTCTTTACGATGGCGTGCTTTTGGACAAGTCTTGTAAGGGACGATGAAGTTTTTGTTTCGAGTGCTATCAAATGCGTAGTTTGTACATGTTATTAAATTTTACGACCTAATTTTTAGTTATTATGCACTAAATGTAAGTGATAGCATTACATTACATATATAATTATATATCAAGACGAATTTTGTCAGTTAGGGCAGCAGGTCTCAATCCACACTCGGTAGTGCTCTGGCAGTCATTGGAAGAGGTTGTCTCGCAGGCGGCACGGGAGGTCGGTGTCCCTCAATTATCGTGTTACATACCTTTTGGGTAGCTAAGTATAAGTATTACATTTTCCAGTGCACATTTTACTGCCTTGCATATGATTTAGTTTTACTTTGTTATATTTTCGGATTCTCCAATGACTTTAAGCACGTCAAGACATCGAGGGTGCCTCAACATGGCCAATTCTTTCTGCTACGTGTGTGGGGACTTCGCAGCAGTTGCACAACGTCGAACCATCACTTCCCTCCTCAGAACAGCCTACTTTCACTATTTTGACTGTAATATTGGTGATCCGGACAAGTCTTGGGCTCCATACATCTGCTTCAAACTGGCCTCTTTTCATAGACTCTTCCCAGCGAGGTCTCAAGGCTCTACTTCTGCACAACAGGAATGTTTATCCCAGCATTCCCATTGCACACTCTGTCTAAAGGAGTCCCATTATGTACAGCGAGTACCAATGGAGTCTGTGTGGGGACCTCAAGGTCATTGGTCTTTTTATTGGTATGCAAGCGGGCTTCACAAAGTATTGTTGTTTTCTCTGTCTCTGGGATTTAGCCCGCCAAACCTTGGAGCAGTGAGTGATGAACGTGGAGAAAGATGCCACCAAGACCGTAAGAAGATGGAGAGCAACTAACAAGGTAAATGTAACCCCGGTGTAATGGGAGACCTCTGGGGGATGCTCTTGCGTTACATTCCGGAGGCAAAACGCACCAGATCTTCTACGAAAACACTTTTGACTGTCTGTGGTACTATGGATTGTGTAATTGTGTCATCCAAGTATATTGATTCAATCAGTGTTCCTTATCTATCCTGTTTTATCTGTTATAAACTGCTGCAACTCTTGAAATGTGGACATATATGCTCTGTTTATACTAAAATGAGACTATTTTAAAGCCAGAAAACTAGAGGTGATACAGCAAAACTATTTATAAATTTGAATTTAGCACACCAAAATTAGCAAAAAACAAATATTCCCATTCTTGCCTCAGACCAAAATGGTTTTTTGTAAACCAGTGTAATTAATGTTAGTGAATTACTAGATTATGTTTAGAAAACTTTTCTTTCTAATGGCTGGCCTGAAGACGTTATTTGTAACACTAAAAAATTTAAACTTTCACAATTCTCTAAAGATTCTGTTAGGTAACATAGCCTTACTAATGCAATCTATGCAATTATTTTGGTCTTAATAGCGGTATGCGTCGTATTTAGTTTGAAGGGGTGGAATTAGATTTGAACCGACGCAACAATCCTGCACTAATATGGTCATTGATGCACAACGGCTTCCCTGAGCCATGCCTGGTTACTCCACCACTGAAACAACATTGTGACTCCCCTTTCATAAATACTTTGGCCCATGAAATAGTGCTGAATTAATATTTTCCAAACTTCTGATTGTTCGATTAATATTTAAAGCGTGTCTTCACACCCAAAGTTTAATATTCTATCATTTATTAGTTCATTTTGTTAACATGGTGGTGAAGGCAAGCAAATACTAAGAAGCAAAAGTCAGTAGGGGGAGAGGGTGTAGAAAACTTTTTAGAAGGAAATGGACTTGGATTTGGCAAAAATGAAAATTATACACGGCAATGGTGTAAGGCAATGGAGAGTGGTACTGAATTTTATTCAGCCCTATACTGCCTGGACTTTTTTCTCGTACAATTCTGTCGGGGAGTGGGACAGCTTTGGAGCCCTCACTGTGCAATTTCGCTAACGTGGGTCCCAAGTCGCTGCAATTTTCACACTTTTAGTACTATCCTAAAGCGATCAAATGGTTTTTAAAGTTTGCTTCTACATGATATATATTGTACTTTATGCGATATGGACTTTGCATGTCAAAGTCACAAGTTATCATGCCCTGAGCCAAGTTATACAAAACCAGCAGTTACACGGTAGCGCCTGGGCTTCGTACGAGTTATTACTTTACAGCGAATGGCCTAATCACCCACGTGATACAAAGGGTATCCAAGATAGGTTTTATGGCCTCTCTGGTGAAGAAATTTCGCCCCTATTGAGGCAGAGTACAAGAATCGACGTTAGACGGTACCGGATAGTTTTTCAACCGAAAAGCAAACACGTCTGTCAGTGATGCGATGCTAACACTATTTCTATGTTATCGTTTAGACAGCAACTGATGTGCAAGCCTCCGTCAAAGGCGAAAGTTGTTCTGCCCAATTCTTGAAAGCTAGCCCCGCTAATCCAGAGATAAGAATAGCTATCAAGTGTATATAAAACAGACCATTTTAACAGAAGTTTAATAACGTATGAAAATATTTGGAAGGCGGAATTCATACGAAATGGAAGGGCACTTCAATCACGAACTTCTATTTCACCAATGGCATCTGAAAGATATTATACAACCTATTTGGTACAGAAATAGTAGCCTACTGCCATACATGTGATACAAAGGCTTCAGTCATACTTTTAGCACGATACATAACACTTTCTGTGACTGGTAGAGTTTAACATCCGATAGCTCTTTTATTACAGTGGTGTTGTGCTGTTAAAGCTGTTTGATATGGATTCTTTTTTACTATCTTGTAAAACAACAATTTGACTATCGTAGAAGAGCATGACTGCAATTACTCATATAAGCAAATCTTAAAACCTCAAATGACCACACGACATTCTAAAGCTACGGCTAGTGCCTTTATTAAATAGACCCACACTAAAGGAAGATCATTTCCCTTTTCGACTTTAACTCTGAGCATTTTTATCATATCTACAATTGTGGACAAAAATAATTTAAACATTTACTAAATCACGATGAAAATGAACGGAATGATGGAAACTCTGAATGTAGGAAAGGAGCTCCAATTTGTGGTATTACACGTTATCTGCCCCTTACCTCCTATCAACAGGGAGGTGTGATATGCAAGTTACCGAAATTATGATGTTCAAAATCCATTGTCAGTTGGAACGGGTGTGAGGCCAGTTTACATTAATTTTTGTCCAAGATTGCAAGTCCTAAAGTACACTATTGCCTTGAAAGAATGACGAATCAATAATAGGATTGATGATCTGAAGTCTACGATATTGGCAAAAGTAGTTATTAAGATTCCTCTCTTGGTGTATAGAGAAATTCAGGGACCATACCCTTTCTCGTGTTATCTTTCAGCAATATGTTCTTTCATCAAGGTTAAATATCTTCCAATTAGGTGAAATTCAGACATCGTTTGACCATATTAATGTTTATAACATATATTTATTTTTATCTGTTCTTTTCACCGACTTAAGTACAGATTTCTCAGACTACATAAATATGTTTTGGGCTCCAATTTTGGGGGAAAGGGTATGGCCTCGAAATTAAGTCTTTCAAACTTTTGTAATTTTGGCACCGTTGATAGCGTTGTACGTGAGATGTGATCGTCAGATTGAAAAAGGTTCTAATGCTCTTTACACCCTCACCTCACCCCAAATTGCAACATAAGCACTGTTTGAATAAATTTGTTAGTAAAGGAGCAAATTGCAGTAAACTCTTAAGAAAGAAGCGGTGAAAATGCAAGTATTTTATAGGTAATAAGCCGGAGTCAGACCTAACGTTCTAATGGGAAATAGACTGGGTCTAGTCAGGTGACTAGCCCGGAGCCACTCCCTAATATTATCTTTTCGGAATTGTAGGAGTGGAATTGAGTCAGAGTTCGATTTTAATGTATAGAGTTGGTTTTAGAGTACAGAATCAAGAGTATAGGCGATCGTTCTCTGATCGAGTGTTTTTGAGTTGTTATGATTTTTCATTGGAGTTAAAAGATATTGAGTACAGGAAACTTGGCCTATTTTCTGAGTAAAGTTGACCAAAAGTTTCACATTCTGAAGCAGGGTCTATTCCTACCTTAGCATAACTCTTATTCTTCTAAATCCAGAGCAACGGGTTCTGGGCTTCATTACTGATCTTCGTTTAAACGACTTCCGTACTTAAAGATGTTAATTTGTGCAGATCAACAAAGCTTCGCTGTCAACGAGTTCTATACAATAGTAATGGATAGACATAGAAGAGATCATTACAAGCAATATATGGCTTCTCATCGCTAAGCATCATTAGCTTCATTACTCCGGAAAAGAATTTTGTTCAATTCAATGTTCAAGTCACTCCGACGGAGAAATCACTCTAAGATTGTCTTGACTGATATAGATTATGAGAACTGAACTTAGACCCATTACAAATAACAATAGCTCTACATTCTAAGAAGGCTGCTTATTGTACAAAAAGTTATACTGTCCATTTACAGTTTTTTTTGTTGGGAGGCATCGATCTGGTTCAAAGCCTAAATACGTACCGGAGCTGACCTTGAACTATCTATGTCAGGAAGGGGCAGTGAGTTCAATGTTGGTCAAATCTAGTGAGCCTTTCATTGAGGAGAGGTGCAGCGGGGTTCTCAGTGATACTGCACGTGGCTAAAATAAAAAAAATTGTAGTTTGCTGGACCCAGAAATGCCTAAATTTGACTTTTGAGGAGGAGTTGAAAGATGAATTCGCAGGAGGAATATTATATTTTTTAGGGTTAGGGGCATGGCCTGCCCATCCCTACGCAGCTCCGGTGTTGGTCAAAATTTAAATAACCTTTGCAGAGAACGTTATTCAGCAGTATTGGGCGATAGGCGTGTCTACTACGGTGAGGATGTATCCGTCCCAGGGCAATGTATACTTGTCACATTAGAAAACGGCAAACACTTGTGGATATCTCATCATTTATTTGGGTGTCCATCGCAGTTTCTTACTGAAACTTTACCAGCGTTACGAGATTTTGACTCCATAACTCAGCTTCTCTTCTTCTTAGGTATTCGAGGTCTTATTTCAAAAAGATATGCATCTGTTAGTCAACCATCGTTCACAATCGTGGGGCTAAAACACTTAACGTTAAACCTCTTCGGCGCACATTGGGGCTAAAACTAAAGAATGAAGGCTCTTCAGCTTCAACGCTACGGAGAAAGACTATGTCAAACATTTTTGCCAAGCTTCGTTTAACAAAAAGGACATATGATTCTATTAAAACTGCAAACGGACAGAATTCGCGCAAAAAATTAGCTGCCACTAACAGCAACAAGTGTAAACGGCAAATTTTCACGACTAAATTAGACAAAGGTGTAAGTGTCCTCGTTTGCGTTTCTCACTCGGACACTCTGTGTAAACAGTAGTTGTCTACGAACGATAAAGGCAATTGTATGAGAAACAGCAATACCGGTTTTAGTGGTAATATAAGCTTTGACCAAGTTACCAACACCCGCTTTAGTTATGTACTAACTTATACTTGAATCTAGCAATAATCTTGGTTGGTGTTTTTGGCCTCGGCAACCTTAGTTTGTTATCAGACATTTGGAAAAATGTTATAATATTATGAAAACCCAAGTAGATCGGTTTGGAATAGAGTTATAATTAAACACCCGTTTACAAGGCGCAAAGTTCCAGCCTTATGCTGGTGTAAGTTCACTGGACAGGGTAATTAGTGTAATCAGAGGGGCAAATTGCGGGAAACACAGTTTGAGTATAGTTTGAGGGGCAAGAATATTGCTCCATTGGAGACATGCATTATACAAAAATTATTCATCCGATCTAAGACCAAGGCCATGGAGGACGTAAGGATACAAGACAGTCTGTGATCTCATTATGTCTGCTTTGGCATTAGAGAACATTGGAGAACGGAAGTTACATAGTAGATTGCATGCAAGCAAGCAAGCATGTAAGCACAAAAATACGTAAATAAACTACGCAAGGAAACAAATTACTAAAATAAACAAGGAATCGACTACCATAACAACAATTGTTGGTATATTAGGGCATTGGAAGCAAAGAATGCATTTTCCCCTCTGACTGCCAGATAGTGAAATGCTCTGATTTCTTAATGTATTTTTTCCTATGTATGAGTCTGGTGATTTCTGATATGGGTCCTTTTTTCGTTGTCAATAAAGTTTCTATATTTGGCGTTTTACTTTTGATAACTTGTCGGTGGACTATTCACCTTTCATTCATATAGATGGTATTAAAAATATATATGAATAGAAAGGTTTAAACTTTCGCTATTATAGTTCATGACCTTTAAGGCACTGTTCCGTTATTTCATACTTATGCTACCATTTTCACTTTACTATTGATGCGGTATAGCGCAGCGTGCTCTACTTGGCGGGGGTAGTTGTCCATATATATAAAAAGTTGCGTAGCTTACAGCACTTACAGCACCTTAAGACTGCATGCCTTTTTCCTGCGTCACCATGGTAAGTCGGGTAATCGAGTCCTTGCCCCCTGCATTGAAAAATTGAAAACTATCTACTCAAATACTAAGTTTTCTTATTCTATTCTACTATAAAATGGTGTGTTATGTTCGCCTTTTCAGTATCTTGTGATAGGGTTTTATTGTTCCCAGGTGATCAAGAAGCTTCCTGTTAAAGAAACAGACTGAGACGTGTGACAAAGTAGATTACATGAAGTTTCTATTGACATACTCTCTCACTCGCAATAATCGATATTGTAAAAGTCGCACCAGAAATTCTAAAACCAACCAAAATATAACGTAAAGGTAAGATAGTTCCTTACCTTAATCAGAGAGTAGGGGTTTAATTAAGTTTAAACTCATGGTTTATATCCCGGTTGTAATTATGTTCATTCTTAATCTATGAACATATAAATGTGATAGAAGCAAACCTTTTACCGCCTACAGTGATAATTTTTCTTTTTGCAACACAGTCAAATTCTACTAATAGTTTTCATAATACTGGTAAATCGTCAAACATTTACAACGAGCGTATTTCATGTAATTGTTGCATATTTCAATCTTCTAAGACTGTATTTTTTGTTTTATAGGAAAAATACAGGAAGATGTCATGATTCAACTTGGGGGTACACGTATACTACAACGCGTGTAGTATATACAGGAACATTAAAGTGTGTTGGAACGCTTCCAATCACTTAAACTGAGGTATGAGTGAATGCACAATCGCACATGATATGGTACTGCAACGCTTGCAGTGCTGTTATTATGCTGCATAATAAAATGGTGTGGTTTCCGCCCTGGAAATTAAAAAATTAAGAGGTTTCTAGCATCAATTCTTCTCTATTGCAGCCAGAATGAGGCTTTTTAGAAAGAGAATTCTGTCTGGTTCTAGCGTACAACCATTCTTACCCAGATAGATAAGACGTCAAATTTATAACAAACAAGTGGATCCAGTAAATCGGTATCTACGTTTCTGTGCATTCACTCTGTTATGCAGCAAGTTTTGTATATCAGATTTGGCTCCCAAGAAAAAAACATGGGAGGTTGTCTCAAACTATCTTGCAGCGTGCAGGACTATATTATCTTCTTCTTAGCCGTAGATTTCATTTGAAACAAATGAAACTCAATAGCAAAAATGTTTTTGATGAGGTCAGTTTCCCTCCTATCCATTGCTAAAATTGAATAGTGATTTTATATAAAAGAATCAAGCAGGGACACCAAAACGTAAGCAACACCAAAGCTATCGGAGGGAGATGAGTTTCCTGAAGAGCCTGAAGCGCTTGTTATCTCTTGACCATTGTCAATCTTTCAGAAAACGACTGTTAGTAATCACCAAGAGGCCTTCAAACTCACAGGGGAACACCCTTTCAATACACAAGCCCCCTTTTTGGGTGGGAAAGATTTCAATTTGCCAAATTTAAAAACTTTTCACAGGTGACCATTTCAGCTATATCAAACCTGCTGCATAACAATGCTGTTCTGCAACGCTTGCACTTACAGCCTTTGTATCTTATAATACTTACTGTTTGTTTAGACACTGGCACTGGTATTATTAACAACATATTTCTTGTGTAATACCGAAAGAAACATGGATATAATGGCACCCAATTTTCATTCTGTCATATACAATTAGATAAAGAATTTTATGTGAGGCAGAGATGTAAAATTATTAATCGTTGTAACCAGCAAGCATCCAAGCACTTTTCGTAAATTTATTCCACGGTCATTGCATAAAATAAATTAAGGTAATAATGTTTGGGAAACTTATTGCGGAAGAACTTTGTCACGGCTTGAACATGTTTTCAGAGTGGGTAACAATTATAGTACATAAATGACTTTCCTGGCAATAGAACAAAAGCGAACACGCTTGCATGAGGTTGTCTGACAACATGAACGGGACTCCAAAATAGACCTCAAAACAGCTGAGTGACTCACGCAGAACCGCAACACATGGAGATACCTAATCAGAATTGAGAAGGGGTTGGTCAAAAAAATACATGAGTCGCAAGGAGGCAGATTATAAATCAATTCATAAAAATCTCACAGTAAGTAGTAATATTCAAATAGCGTATCCGCTATTGCAACAATTCAGCCAACTTTTACTCGTTTCAGGTTGACAGTAACACGTATACAAACTCAAATCCTTTCCTAAACCGCAATACATCTAAATTACGACAGACGTCGACAGTCCGGTTTCGGCGAGAGAAATCACAGATTTGGCAGACGTAAATTATTAGTACGCAAAATCTCCAGCTAACAATGCTATTGCAAGTCGCTTCACATGCGATTAACAGTTCATCTTTCAGAATAAATACGGAAGTTTAAAATTTAACTTCATCATCGAGAAGAGAGAATGAGAAATTTCATTCTTTTGGAAAGAGAAATAGAAAAGTGTCACCAACGGGACTCGAACTCGTGACCAAAGCTTTCGGGCATGTGCTTTACCAAAATGAACTAGGTGACTTCCGATGTCAACCTCTTCTATTTCCCTTGTCGTCACATTAGGTTCCAATCATACATCAGTCGACATCCAGCTAAACCGAATTGGAGACCAGACTCTCAGTGCCATGTGACTTGACCAAGGAAGAACTGCCATGTGACTTGACCAAGGAAGAACTGCCATGTGACTTGACCAAGGAAGAACTGCCATGTGACTTGACCAAGGAAGAACTACCATGTGACTTGACCAAGGAAGAACTGCCATGTGACTTGACCAAGGAAGAACCGCCATCCGACCCGTCATGCTGTTCAAAGTCTCTTAAATTCAAAAGGTATCATCGAGAAGCCAGGATTGATTCACGATTTTTTTTGACACTTAACCAACCTCTGCTGCCAACTATCCAAGATATTTAGCGAAAATCAGTGACTGGCTGTAAAAGGAAGAACTTTTTAAAGTGACATTACATACCTGTACAATCAACTCAAGAGTATCCAATATAATGAGAGCGACTTCGGCTGCCAGACTACCCTCAATCTGACTGTTGATCTCTTGTTCACCCCTGCAGGAATATAAATAACATTTCGTACCATGTTCCTTCAATAACGAAATGGGCCTGGTTAAAATTCTAAAAAGCAATAAGGTTGTAGTAGATTCCCCTATGGTCTAATAGGGGGTCAAATGTTGATGTGTTGCAGATGGTATCAGAAGCATACGAACTGCTCAGAAACATCAGGAAAAGGCAAATGGAAATTCCTGGGGCATGTTGCCCGGGAAAAGGTTAGGGAACATCTCGCTTTGACTTGTTGCATTGGCGGGAAAAGATCACGTGGCAGACAAAGCCAAACTTTCCTGGATTACCAGAGTAAGACCAAATTCAATAATACACACGTGCCATGACAGAAAAGATTGGAGGAAGCTCACTACATCAGTGACCGCCAACGGGCTGTGATGTCTACGGCAGGGAAGATTGATACGCTCCCCGTTTGGGGAATTCGTGCTTTGACTCAAATTTGTTTTTTTGTGCGGAATTTTATCCAACCATCGGCCAACCAGTTCCAATGTGTAGGATTTAGATATGTATAGTTATATCAATAAGAAACTCGGAAGCTAAATCGAATGATTTTGGATCTAGTGATACGTAGCACATTTACAATAAAAACAGGGTGGGCTGGGAAAGAATAAGATGGTGCATCTAGACCAGAATACGGTATAATGTACCAGAACACTATATAATCAAATATATGCTACACTATACAAAACCATACTACACTACGGTATGCTATCTCCTGTATATCAATCCTGCTGTCCCGTGTACCATGCCAGGAGAAAACAGCGGGAAATGTTATTGTATAATGAAGATTAGCAATAAAGGCATTGAGTTAAATTATTATTATTAGACACTCTTGTAAATCAATCCTGCTGTCCCATGTACTACGCCAGGTGGCAACAGTGGAAAATGTTTTTGTAAAGAGATCACCAATAAGGGCATTGAGTTTAAAAAAATATAAATTATTATTATCATTATTATTATCATTAATTATACATTATTACTATCTTTATATTTTTATATCTTGTGCAATAAGAACAACATTTTTTTTGTAACAGAAATAATGATTGGCCTAATCCCGAGCTTCTTGTTTAGTAGTTTTAAAGGAAAATGTACGTCGTACATATAACCGTTATGCTTGTAAAGTGAGTAATGGTTGTATAATTCGGAGGGAAAGAAATACATAAAGTTTAAAAAAATTATTAAAATGCGAGGAGAAAACATGGGGAAATGCTATTGTATCATGAAGATTACTAATGAAGGGACTGAGGTTTAAAAAATTATTATTATTATTATTATTATTATTATTATCATTTTTATTGTAATTTCTTTGTTAAATTTCTGCAAACATTCAGCACTGGAAGTTACATCATTGTTATGAGACTGAGTATGAAAATAAGTGATAAAAATTGATTACTGTTACGGTTTAAGGTCCACGATGTTCATGTACCTAACATTTATTATACGAAGAAACTTTAGCTTTAGGTCTTGAGCTAGTCTCACGTGCTAAGAAAACGACAAAGTGTTGGCTAAGAAACACTTTGCTTTTCGTGGACTCGATGGGCAAGACAACAAACCAATTAATTTAGATCACAATTCTATCAAATTCGTAATAAAGAAATTACTCGTATAGTTGAAACTCGTGCTGCTAACGTATTATTCAATTAATTAGCTTATGCGATTTGGCATCATGCTGGATTTATCTTAAAATGGCTGCAACAAAAAGGGAAACAAGGTTTAGTATACAGGTGTGATATATCACGTGTCGGATGAACTCTACTGGGATATCCCGTGTATTATCAGACATGAAACCTTGCTTTTAATGTACAAGGACGCATCCGGATTGTAAACAATGGCAATATAGAATAACTCAATTAGTTATGCTTATTGCATTGCAATGATCGATGTCCGTGTTCCGATCTCTTGGCATCACCACTGGTGACTCAATCACCATTTACAATAGAATATCTGATTGCTGATATGGCGTGGAAATGTTTTGAAAAGTGTACACAAGATTATAAACAAAAGCTACTGAAAGTAGAGGGTGCCAACTATATATTGCACACCTCCATGTTGCAGAAGAGCGATAAATACATCATCAAATGCGTTTTATATTTTGAGACATATTCAGATGTTATCTGACTAACGATAATAACATTTATTTCTATATGGCAACCTTAACACTCAGTTTCAATCATGAGGTTAGTCTGCATATCTTATCAGCGTTTTTGTTATCTATAGCCAATCTGATCTTTAAAGCAACTGTCAGAGTTACAATCTGTCTAGAAACAATGGCATTAATCTCTCTCGACAACGTTTGCCACCTTTTCATGCAAATACTCACAAGGAGATCTCGCTAAAAAACTTCTTTCGAGAAGATTGGTAGAAAGGGTGTTGGAGGTACAAGGGAATCATAGATTGTTTATTGCGAACTCTGTCACAGTTGCCAATTGAAGTAGATATCGACAGTAAAACCAGAAAACAATAACATCGACAGTAGAATCGATAGTGGAATAGACAGTAGAACCGACAGTAGAATCAATGGTAGAATCGATGGTGGAATCGATAGTGGAATCGATAGTGGAATCGATAGTAGAATCAACAGTAGATACCAACAGTGGAGTATCAAACAATGACATTGACAGTAGAATCGATAGTGGAATCGATAGTAGAATCGACAGTAGATACCAACAGTGGAGTATCAAACAATGACATTGACAGTAGAATCGATAGTGGAATCGATAGTAGAATCGAAAATAAAGTTTAGTACCAGAATTTGCTAGCTTAAAGATTTTCAGACATTTTCTGAAGCTGGATGGTAACTGCAATATTCTGGTTCCCTTCTAATCTTTGTAAGGTCTTTGAGTTGAAGTGCTATATTGCAGATTCAAATAAAAATTGTATAGCCAGTCTTTCTGACAAGAGGAGACTGCCTTTATGGCTATGCTACTAAACTTGCAGCTTTGCCAATACTCAGAGAAATTCAGCTACATAGGAATAATCCTAGGTATGTTCTCCACATCCTAGCTTGACTTTAAGTCTAAGAACGCACGTAACACACTTGATGAGACTTATGGTTGCTTACGAGATATTCATAGACCAAAATATTGTCATTTCTAACAAACTGTGCACAGTATGTACTCCATGCAAACAACAAGACTCACATAAAAAGCCTTTCATTTACTTGATGTCATGATCTTATTAGTAGGAACCCCATAATTTTATTACTTGCATCAACGTAAGTACCAAACATAATCTGTATGTTGTCTATAGCAATGAAATACATTTCTTGTTTAATTTGTGGCATATAACTACACCTGTATCCATCTTTAACTCCCTACATAAAAGTTAAAATTAGAGTAAACAGAGGAGACGTTTTGTACCATGTGAAAAATACAATTACATAGTAAAAAATGAAACTCTTGTAGCTTCTTGAAGCAAACTTGAATAGAAAAGTTGAACGCTGTAGATAGGATCAGCTATTCCACTTTGCTTAACACTTAATCAATTGAAAAAAAAGAAGCATCTTGGTTCTGATAAAATAACCTAAATGCATGATAAAAAAAATAGTAGTAACACATACCTCCAAATGTAAATCGTATTGCCAAATACCCAATGGCCATAAATACAAGGGATCCAACAGCAAGTCTGGTAAGGAATACAAAAGGACTAACCATAAGGCCAACTCAGTGTATCAAATAGCATACAATACACATTTCCTCTTAGTAAGAGTATAACTGCAATGCTGAGTATGAATGATACTGGGGAATTCAATTTGCAATGGTAGAACAATTTAAACATTTTAACAGCTGATCTACCCTCTGAATAGATGTTGTTTACCATGGCTCTATAACTGTTTAAAAACATCTCCTGGATATTCTTTATCATCATTACCACCATTTTCATCATCATTGCTATAACCAGCATCCATTTTTGCATATGTTGATTACCAGCAAAGTAATGGGGGGCCAATAGATTTAATTTGCTATGGATCTGATTGTGAACTGAATTTGTCATAGTAAGTCTAAACATCAATCCCCCGTCAATTTGCTTGTCATCAGTGTACGCCAGGGTGAACAGTACGGTACAAAACTTCAGTAGCACCTATTTGGTCTACGTCAGCGATTGCACGAAGCTGCCAATTTTTACAATTGTGATGTGACTGGCCAATTCCAAGGTCAAGTTCCTGTTCAAAACTGTTTTTACTTTATAATCAGATATATTAATTTGCAAAATCATCCGTAAGTACATCAATACATACGCTTTCTGCCAAAATGCAACTTTTCCAGTCTCAGCTGTTGATTCTACCCCGCTAAAATCAATGCGCTTGGGAGCATAGACTGCCAGGCTTTCTTCCAATTCTCCTGAGGTTCGATAACCAGCTGCCAATTTACTCCTTTCTTTGTGCCATCTATCCCAAAATACATGATCTGCAGTTAGCTCATACCCATCCCAGCCCTTCTTCTGGCCTGGAGTTTTCTTCTGTTTCTTCAGTTTTCTCTTTAACCTGTGTTTTCTCACCACTTCTGGATCACGCCATCTGAATCCCTTTTGAGGTGCAATAAATACATTGAGTTTCTCTACATCGATTTGGTTTTCCTTACTCGTAAGTTCCGTGCTCATTAATCTTCCACTGCAACATAGTAACAATCTTGATGATAACAACGGGGCTCGTAAAGTGAAGCTGGACAGAGACATAGTGCTTTTCTTTCAGCTTTCAGCTTGCAGCCATATTTGCAAAAATAAGGAGGCACGAGGATGGAAACGAGGATCCGTTCAAATGGTCTCGGCCACTCTAACGATAAACAACTACAAAATGATACAATGACATAGCGACTTCCGAACAGACGTAGGTTATAATACGTCTTTTCTACTTAAAGAATCCCTGTAGTACAACAACGTATTACCATAGAAAGGGTACTGGTCGTTCTTTACCGCTCATGCATCCGCGGTATTAGTATCCTACCTCTGTAAGTAAGGCTTTACAATGATCGCTAAATCACGAAGGACATCTTTTGGGTGTAGTTTAAGGCCCCTTCAGACTATAAAAGCGCTGTGCTAGTCAGCATTCCCTGTCTGATATGAGATGTACCCACCATCTCCTTTTACGTTTCTCCCACCAACTATCAGACTCATAAAAGCGATAACACTGTCTTCCTCAGAGGAATACATCTTTCTTCTCAGCAGGTATTTTGCAAACATGCGGCGTGGCATTTGCCACTTCAGTCTGAAAGCACTGTTTCACGTGGCATTTGCGACGTGGCCTTTGCGACGTGCCACTTTGGTGTGTAAGCTCCCTAACGTGCAAAGTATACATACCTTTGCAAAAGGAATTATTATTAGTCATATATACTCATAAAAGCTGAAGAAATTAAGAAACAAATTCATTTCATTTCATCAAGAACATTAACATGCAAAGCAGATGTTTGTGAGTTGGTTACCCGGCGAAGCAAGGAACTCATTAAAACTATATCTCTATGTCATTGTGATTTAAGTAGCGTGTACTACAGAAACCACCGAGTTATAGGTCATCACTATTTAGTTGCTGGAGCAGATTAGAAGGCAGTGCTCATCAATTGTACAAACTATTATTTCCCTTGCGTTTCTTATTTTCCCTTTTGTATTTATTTTAGGAACTATAGCAAGGAACCGTATGCTTGCACCTCCTATTTTTAAGAAAGTTAGCAAAGGCAGTAGAGCTGTGTTTCCGTTAGGCATCGGACACGCCACGAACTATGTCAAGAATCGAGTTGCACTAATCGGGTATGTATATCTCGCCTCATGATTGTAACAGTAACCACCAGTTGTTGTACGGTGTATTTTCTACTATGACTCTCAGGATCGACTACAGACAGGAAGGAGCATATCACAGTGGGCTTAAATGGGGGTTCAAGCGGACATTTACCTTTGACCTAAGATAATTTCTTGTTTTTACTGTTTGAGTACATCTTAGACATCTACTAAGGTGTGCAATGCAGGAAAATTGATATCAGACTGTAAAAATCTTAAACCTGAAGGATTTTAGGCCCAAAATTTCCTATTTGGAGACAATTTGCTAACCTGCGAAACTCCAGTATTTACGTACGAACTTTAAACGGCCATATCGTGAGAGCTATTAAGGCTAAGCAAACAAATGAGACCATTTTATGATACTACAGGCAATGAGCTTTTCAAATATTGGAGTTTCAAATTAATTTGTGGATGTTCCAAAAACCCTAAGGAATTAAGAAGGTTGAAATCGCTATAAAAAGAACAATACATACTTTGTATTCAGCTCATTAGGAAATATCAGAAAATTTCAATAATATGCAATATATAGTGATGATAAACAGATAATGTATATATCTTGTTAAGTTGAAACAAGTCATTCCTTATCTGTCAGAAAACACCACAAAGAGTTGGAACCATGAAGCGCAGCTATCAATACCTCACAACTATGAATGGTGTGCCCTGTCCCCATACCAAATACTCCCTGTTCTTCATGACACTGGGATCACTTTTATCCCAAAGACTGTTGATGCAATCTGAAAATTGTTGAACTGGTTGTTTTTCTGGCTTTATTTATGCGATATTGTCTAAGAAATTTGTTGTTGCCTTCAATTCCAAACTCAACTTCCAGGCTCAACTGTTCACATCACTCGAGTCCCTAGCACTCCATGCTCTGAATGATTCTCACATGACTTTGAATCATGGACTCCATGGAAGTGGTGGACGGGCTCAAGCGAAACAAACAACATTATTATGTTCATGTTTCGCATTGAAAACTTGAAGACTGTCAATGGTGAAATTCAATGAGATCAACTACCACTCTCAACACCTTTTATTGTGTAGTTATAGGATTGCTTTACCTCAACATTGGAAGAATAACACCTTTCAAATGATAGGAATCCTTTCATTTAGAAGTTGAAGGTTTATTTTTTTTAGTTTGTTTAACATTTTGAAAACTAAAATTAAGTTGAGTAACGGATTCCTATTGTGTCAACTTGTGTCAGCTTGAAATGTGCGTAAGCTGGAAACAAAATCGTAAAGTCAAAGCTATAGAGCTGCAGAGAACTTCAAATCCCTTCAGTTCTTAATAGTCAGTCGATTGGATTCAATTTTAATGATACAATATGCAGACATGGCGACGGAGGTTTTATAGGCTGTCCTCTTGGATCAACAATAAAAAAGCGAACAGAAGTGCGAGCATTTCCCCCCCAAACGTGAAACTTTTCTTATGGGTATCTGCAGAAAACTCTCGTTTACCGGACATAAAATAGCATCAATTTCGCCGTAAAACGCAAAGAGAAAATTGGTAGTTTTCTTCGAACTCGAAACGCGGACAAGGTGCCTAGTTTATATGCGACTGCTGTAGATAGGAAACATTCTGTTTAAGTTTAAAAGATGATTGCACAGCTGTGACTCAAGCTTCTCCCACATTGAAATACTATTTTCATTATACGATCCAAATAGATTTTTTCTGCTGTGCAAAAGGCGTATTACGTATCACAGATATAATTCTGCCAGTTTACAAATCGACATGCCACTGTGTTTGCGAGTATATATGTCATACTCTGCAAAGTTGCAAGATATAATCGTGCCACATTTGCCAGCCTTTGTAGGCAAACACAGAAAAGTTTCGAATATTTTACATAATGATGCAAGCAAAACAAAGACAGTAGTTCGTAACAGTGACTTGGCAACGGGTCACCATGGGTCGGCTATCACCAAGAGGATTTGTTTAGGTTATTGTAGCAAAGGCACCTTGCCGCTGTGAAATTAAACAATGGAGCCGGTGCTCTTTTGACGACAAGAATTTGTTTACAGCCTTTTGCAGTAACACATATTACTTATATACATATTATATTTATCGACGTGTTTCAATCTTCTCATGTCCTATAAATTACCTTCGGACAAATTGCTGTGATCTGTGTTTGACGAATCTCCTTTAGGTTTTGCAAAATGCATCCTTTCCTCTACGCAATTGTATGCATTCAATTGACAATAGATTTTCTCTTATAAACTTTAAGATAGTGCTAAATGTTCTTGCCTTTATTTTGCAGAGACTTCGTAGTGGTTGTACCGGTGTTAGTGCATTAATTACCAAAACAAAAATGTACATCGGTTGGATCGGAGACTCACAGGTTGTGCTTTGTAAGGAGAACCACGCATTTCAACTTATGACTCCTCATAAACCTGATCGAGAGGTAAGTAAGACATACACCTCACTTTATGTACTGACTAACATGATTATTTAGTACGTCAATAAACCAGTGAGTTAATTACTCGTGTTATAATAAGGAAATTGATTTCAACCCTAAGTGGTACCAGGTTACAAAACCGGTTACTCCATTAGCATGCTTTTGCATTAGATAGATAGATATAGATATAGATATAGATATATATATATAAATCTCAAGGAGTGGAGCATTACGACAATGGCGTGAAATTTAAGGGCGCTGACCGGATTCGAAGAGACGACCTCATGATTATTAAACCAACGCCTCAACCATTGGACGATCAGGCCCAAAGCTAAAGCGGAGATTTTTAGTGTCAATCTTTCGTTAAATCTTCTCCAGTCAGTGGTTACCTGGAAATTAATTAATTAATATTTATTGTGTTTCGGCTTTTAACCTCCATCAGTCCCAGACATATACATATATATAGAATATATATTTATATTTATATTCTATAAATATTGAAAATGTGTCGTTACTTGTCAGTTGTCTTTGTTTGACTTTTTTTAAAGACTCCTGCTCTGCTCTGCTCTGCTCTGCTCTGCTCTGCTCTGCTCTGCTCTGCTCTGCTCTGCTCTGCTCTGCTCTGCTCTAACTCTATAAAACTATGTTACATAGTTAACTCTATAAAACTATGTTACATAGTTAACTCTATAAAACTATGTTACATAGTTAACTCTATAAAACTATGTTACAAAATTTCGTTCTTTCACGTCAGAGAGTGGATGCGAACAGTGTCTGGGTAAGAACTGTATTAAGAAAATTAATACATTACACTTTGGCTGAACAAAATGGTAAAGAAAGTGACCCAGAAATTTTCCTACATAGACATAAACAGCTGATTCAAAATGTGAGTCAGCACGCAAATATGATAAGTGCCAATAAAGCAATACAACCGATAATCGGAATAATCAGTGGTGAAGAGACGGAGCAAGACTGTTCACGGAAAAGTAAAGAGCGACATGTTTTAGATATGCGTAACAGCCTTATTATATAGCAAAAACTTGCAGTTTTGTTATAGATATAACATTATTACCAATCTACTTTCCTTTGATTAAGATTTATTACCCACAGCATAAGCGATAACATAAAGAGTAAAATTGCGAGATTGCAACGCTTTTAAAATGTAAGTTTTAACCACAGGTCTATATTTCTTCCTGATTAAGTTTAAAAAGAAAAGAACCTTGGCCAAATAGTTGACAGTTTTGTACAGCCTAACACAATTTTAAAATACGAAAGTAAGCCTCATCCCAAACAATTAAAGTTTCTCTGATTTTCTGATTTATAATTTTTATATTACTTCCTCGTGTTGTTCATTTAAGGTGATTCTCTACTTAGTTTTCATTGAGTTTATTAAAGATTAGGAATGATCAATTTTTGTAGCTAGCAGATTATATTACTCAGATCTCTTTCAAGTTAATTCTTCGATGAAATGAATTTATTTTGAAAACCGGTTAAGAAAATCGATAACCTAGTTTTAATTATAATTATTTCTGAACTGATTTCAAAGTGTGCGCTGTTTTCTTTCATAAATTGGATCTTAAGCTCTAAACAGTTTTGAACGTAATTTCAAAGTAGAACTGTAGGGATCCTCTGTTATAAATAAGAATTTATCAAAAGCGATAAACGGCGAGTGATTCTCTTACGTTCCACGTTACTCCAGGTTATTACACACATTGCTCAGGTCATAAATCTGGTGTCCAACTAGAGTAAAACTATGGGTTCCCTAGGAGCTTTCTCTCGATTTTAGACACGTGCTGCACTAAAACGTATTGTAACCTAAACCAATTATGGAAGCTCCCTATTCAACAGGTGCAGCAATGTCCAATTAAGCGGTTTGAGACTAGTTGAGCATGATAGAAACACGAACTACCCGCGTTAGCCAAGAAGTTGAATCAATCTCACCCGCCAGACTACCATTGATCTTCATCGTGTATGAATTTGTATAAAATTATGTATAGAACAGGTACTGAGACCAACTGAGGATATCGATGGACGCTAATCGATGATATCATGTCGCCTATAATGGATAAGTACTATTGAGCTACAGCTGGTTCTTCCTCAGTAGAAAATATATATACAAGAATGAAAGCGCCTTGAAATCAAGAACGACAATGCTATCCATTAGTCAGAGATGCCGTGGAGGGGGCTCAGGGGGACTGACTCCCCTTCTTTAAGATTGAAAAATATTGGGGCGGCTGAGGCCCCCTTTCAACATTTAGCTTTCGGTTCATTTTACTAGAAATTTTATTCATTTTATGAATTGTTTGATTAGGTTATTATATTATCTGGTAGGACATTTTCAGCAGTGTGAATATTTGCACGTAATTCAAAATTATATCTTGCTTAGCAGCGTAGAGGAGAATAATAGTGGGCGTGGGCTTTGCTGCTCAGCACACAGCCCTCCCTCTTAACCTTTTAGTACGGCACCTCTGCCACTAGTTCATAGTAAGTGCCCTGGTTCAGAGGAGAGGAGATTACCTATTGAAACAATTTTAATTGCTTTAATCTGTCGTGACACTGCCTAGCATTTCGAGTGCAAATCGAGTTATTTCACTAAAGCTGAACTGAATCCTTAGGTAGTCTGTAGCATACTTTTATTATAAATTTAGTGGATTTATGACTCTCTGCCCCCTGCACCAATATTCCAACGTCCGTAGTCTTTTATGTACTACAATGGCTCTCTTACAAGTTTGAAGGCAATGTTGTAGAGACGTCAAGGCATACAAGACATTTACTCCAGAGCAACACATGACGCTCGTGAAACCAAACACTAAGAGATTTTAAGGTTGAAAGGAAGCCTTTTTTCTCTTATATGCAAACAAGTTTAATACTCTTCAGTGGTTAAAGTGGGGAAAAATGTGGAATAGCTCTAATAATAGAAGAGAACTGCACATTATAATTTTTTTTACCAGATCATTCTTCACAATTTGTAAGGAACCATAAGAGGATAGGAAAGAGCAATGAACGCTATAAAATATGCAGGAGAAGTAATTCACCCTCCATTTCTCCCTTAATCGAGCAGTGTTACCGTCAAGACATTTATCCTGATAGCATTTTCTGCCTCATATCCTAGTCGTAAAGATTAAACGTTTAACCAAAATTTGTAAATATATCTGTTCGAGACAGGGAGATGTAAGGAGGTTACAGCCGAGTGAAGGCATTATTTATTGCTTTAACAACACTTCGACGGACGCAAACGGATAGTTTTTTGAGTCTCTACAAATAACTGAAACATTTAGCTTAAAAATATCTAAGAGTTCAAGGGCGTTTTATCATAAGTGACCCGTCTTGGCAGTATCTTAAATAAAGTGTACTCATGGAGTGGTAGCCCTTTTTAGACCATGATTTTTCGATTCTACGAGTAAACGATAGGGCACATTTGCTTCCGAAAAAGCCTGAATTACGTTGGCTATAGGTAAAAGTATGCGATGGAAAATAAATGACTTCGTACAGGTTTGTTTGCACGTGTCGATTCAAGCAAACATACTCTTGTGTGGGACATATAAAATATGGAGTTGTGGAAAAAATATTTGAGTATTTTGTATAAGCTATAAGGACTCAAATAAATGCGGACGCATCGGCTCTGTGAAATTACGTGAAAGATCTACAAAGGATATGCATTTCCCTGTGAGGGCCATGAAGAACAAACAGGGTGTCACTTTCACGGCATAACTGGCTCGGCATAACTAAAATCAGAATAAAACAATATTACAATAAATTTAGTCGCAAGCGGCTCCGCTCGATAGCTGAACACGATCACAATCTTCGATTACATGTGGCAGCGAGCTTGTACTAGAATTCCTCTGCTGAGACTCTTCCAATTCTATATTAATATTGAATCTTCATTTAAATGGAAAATGACCATGAAATTTCTTGATGAGATTGATAATTGCTTTATTGGAAGATGATAATATAGCAAATTGAGATTGAGTTAATTTCAGTTGTAAACCTTTCTGAGAAATCTCTCTGCTTTTCAATTAACGAATACACCGTTAACCCAGGTCCATGATGATCTTTAATCTCCACAATCTTTGGTTCCGAATATATTCTGTACTTTATTGTTTGTGTAGGATATCACTCCCGAATTCTAAAAGTTTGCTAGCAATAGCTCGTAGAATGGAGATCTATCGTCTACATTTGATGTAGGCCTAAAATACAGGATTTTGATTCTCATTCTCTCAAATTTCTCCGCGATTTGAGGACCTTACAAATTTTGTTAGAAAACCCTTTCGTCCTGTAATGCGATTGATTAATTGATGTTGTTTAATTGACAAAATGTAAACAGTGATTCCCATATTGGGCGGGACCACCCCCTTTTGTGCGCTGGAAACTTTGAAGGGGGCGATGAAAAAATATGTGGTAGTAGGTGTTAGATCACAGATTAAGTGTTGATTGCTGATTTACATTCAAATTTTGTTTGTAGTCGATGAGCTTTTGCTTACAGTGTTTTATGGTTTACTGTCTTCAATGTGCGCCACACTATGTACAAGACCAAGACTATAACAAGACCAAGAAACTTTGTTGATAACGTTTCGTCCTTTGAAACACTTATTCAGCTCGCCAACAGATTATTACTGAAAATTGGCAGAACAACATGTAGGCCTACAACAATCTGTAACAATAACCTACTACTACTACTACTACTACTACTACTACTACTACTACTACTACTACTACTACTACTGCTGCTGCTGCTACTACTGATTCTGCTACTACTACTACTACTACTACTACTACTACTACTACTACTACTACTCATGACCACCACTACCTGATCTTCCCCAGCTTTTGGCAGTGCCCTACAGTCTACTGCAAAAGATCATTCGTATTTTGTTAGCCATAACATTGCCTTTCATGGGGCCTTTGTTATCACTTAGAAAAAGTAAATGGTGTGTACAAATGACCAGCACAGTTCTTCTTTAGGATGGTAAATAAACTTTTTCATCTCCTCCAACCAAGATGTCCCACAGGCAGATACATTGGTTGTTTTATTTTGTTTTATAAAGCTATCTCTCAAAAACAAAAGATCTAGGTAGTTTTACTTATCCATTCTTTGTCAAACAATGGTAAATGCATAAGAGGAGGGCAGACTAGTAACAATATTTAGATTTGTTGTAAGATGTCATGGTTAGTGGAGGTGGCAAGTAAATGATTTAAAAGATCAAAACAATACGAAATGTATCTTCAGATGTTTGGAATTTTAACCATTAGTGCATTAACATAAAATCATCCTCTCTTCTTGATGATATTTTCCAACAGGGAAAAGGAATAGAAGATAAATGTTGAAAGATGATCATTAACTGACAGTATTATAAAGCAATTTTTATTGAAAATTTTGGGATAAAGATCTCTTATTTTATGACTTGATTTACCTTATGGTTGCTGTGTAGTTTTAGTGTATAATACACTATGAGGAGGGAAATGATTGTTAGTTTTAAAAACTCAGTTTTAATTATTAGTGCTGATGATGGTAAATATAATGGTGATTTTAATAATGTGTTAAGGATGTTTAAAATGATGATAAAGTAAATGATAATAAAGAAGATGACAGTAAAAGTTATGAAAGAGAAGAGGAAAAATAAAAATGTAATGATGATATTGATTATGATCATGATAGTAACAAAGATGGTGGTGGTGATGATTATGATGACGATGATGATGATGATGATGATGATGGTGATTATGATAATGATGCTGATGGTGATGATCACTAAAGTGGGGAAAAGGTGGGTTGGAAGGCAAATTTTAAAAAAGTGATTGATGAATTTACCTAATTGATTTCCTTTGTATATATAATGTAAATGCTTGATGGTGACAATAGCATAGGAAATGTATAAGTTATTTTGTACATACATATCATTTATGGTGAGACTTTTTAGGAAAACCCATTATTCATTTTCAGTACAGTATTTAAATTACAAATGCAAGATAGCCATTTTGATAAATCATAGTTGACTTGAGAGTTGGATGGAATATATAGGTAATTGTTATCATTTTGTGATAAGATGGGTTTCACATTTGGTCATAAAGTCTTAATAGTACTGTAGCAATATGTAGGACTTATATTAATCTACAGATTTGGTATCATTAGGAAGCATTATTTTGGAACTTGTAAATTTTATTGTAATATTCCTTATTCCTTGACAAATATTTCTGATATAGTTGTTCATCTTTTATCTTAAGTCTGTAGTCTTTATTTTAGTGCTGTGCTGCCAAATGGTTGAGGAAGGTTTTTTATTCTCGATGTTTGTCTGATTAATTGGTTAATTGTTGTTGCAAGTGCATAATAACATATTTTTAAGATAAAATTTCCTTACAATATTGTGATAGTGCTGATGGTGATGTACAGTATATACATAATAATCAGCACTATGACATATCGCCAGTTCACCACCTGTATATCATCAATTAAGTTAATATAATGTAATGCAGCAACTCTTGCTTCTCGGCCTTTTGGCAAGGAATGGATGTAGTATCTGTTCTCATCGATGACAGATGCTTTCCATAATCTGCGAGAGGCGGTCCTACTGGGCAGTTGAGCTTGCTTCATGGCTTGCTTCTCTGCCCGGTAGCACAAATTGAGTTGTTGCCCTTGGATGCCCCAGCTGCCCTTTATTTATTAGTTAGCCTATTTGGTGGTTTTATTGTAAAATGTCTCTTGAAAGGACGCAACGGACGAAAAATATCGGGAGGGCTGTGAATTATTTTCCCGAAAAAATATTCCTTTGCCCGAAAATTAGGAACTGGGCCATGAATCGACGGTTCTGCAAAGGGTTGAATCGAAGGAGGATAGGGTAAACTACCGTCAATTTGCTACGGCAATGAAAGACATGCAAAGTTAACGAACTTTCGTTCCCCAAAAATCTAAGACATATCTGACGTGGGTCAGTATTTATGAGGTATTTTACGTTAGATAGCTAAAATACTTCGCGTCTTCTTCTTTGTTTCGATTGAAAACAATGCTAACTACGATCATATTGTGTTGCTCTCTTTGCTTAAAAACGGACTATAAGTTAAGTCACTCTGTATCGTAAGGGGGGTAAGTCACCGACCCTTGAATTGACTGTTTTCACGTGCGACTGTTTGCATGTTCGTTTTCAAAACAAATTCCATTCACACATCAAATACGGCGATTTGGTAACTTTTATCAAATAGTTGTAGGCCTAGTTTACATTCTCCCTCGAGGGCCGACAGTTTACTCCCTCGATCTCCGCCCCATTAACGACTTTGCCTTAATGAAGTTTAAACCATGGGAATATGCAAATACAGACAGAGCGAGGACCAAGCTTCCGAAGCAAGCTTTAAAAAAAGAAGGAATCATTGTTATTCCTCCTTCCAAATATGTCAATTATTGAATGCATCGATTCTGCAAGTACACGATTTATATAACTTCTCTCAATGTTTATAATGGCAAGGCTTCTCATTTTTTCCTGTCCCATGACGCTATGGAGGTGCGTTTTGAGTCTTCTTAAAGTGCTGAAAGAAGGTTTAACAGAGTAGGAAGATGCTGGAATGGAAGCAAATATCATAGCCATCAATCCGAAAAGAGGAATAAGCTCGGCAAGTTGATGGTAACTTTAACCAAATCAGATCCAGTTTTAACTGCCTTTGTTTATCTCCCATTATGAAAAAGTGGCAATGTGACCACAGAGAATTCATCAATCCTTTTTTTGTCCTGTCTGGATCAAAGAGTCCTTCAATTCTTTTAAGACTGGTGCTAGAAGCAAGCCGAGTATTATATCTATTGATAGAATTTTAAGAGAACTTTAGAGAGTACAAGATATTACAAAAGCGATCAAAGTTGTTTTTTCTCTTCGCGCTTTTACTGGATGTGATGCCGTCAGTGCCTCTTGGAGGAAAGGAAAAGTCCGTCCATCAAATCATGATGCTGTTTATCGCTGGGTTGCACTGACGCCTGTGACAAATTTTCTTGCAAAAATGCTGATGAAGACGAGTTGGATTTTGCCACAGATGAAACGATTTCAGTGAAGCCGATGAAGAAGAATACGAAGTTAAAGCTTGATATTGCTTACTTCATGTACTTCCATGAGTACAAATTTAAGAAACTCAATCCTAGTGTTTAAACAAGCGACAGAACTCCCTTACTACAAAACTTTGTACCCCCCATATGACCCCCGTTAACCTCCTTCTTTAAAACTATGTGCCCCTGTCTTTTAAATTGATTCCCCTGTTTTGTATTGCATTTTGAATATTACTTTTTTATTGACAGTCTAGTATAGTTTTTAAGAGAAATCTTAATGTCAAGCAAAAAGAGCAAAAATTGGATAGGCGCCATTTTCGGCCCAAAGTTATTACCGTTATAACTCGCGTATTTTCTAAAATAATCCAACGAAAACTTGCAAGACCATGTGCCACAGCATATTTTATCGTTTGACGTAAATAAAATCCTAGAAATCTGATTTTCAAACTAATAATACTAGTATCAAGTCCAAAAAACGTCAACCAAATCGCATTTTTAACAGGCAATGATCCATTTTTATTTTTTCACCAGAAGCCTAGACCGAGTTTCAAAAATTTTCTTTGCAAATTAAAACTTCACTCCTGTTAAGATGACTTAAAGCAAAAATGAATCTACCTTAAGCTCATCAGAAGATATATATATATAAACACTTCAATTTCTTAACGTTGTTATCCATTTTCTTAATTTATGGGAATTTATCTTTGTGAAGCATTCTGAACAAATAAACTTATGGATGAGAGGATACTCCTTGTTTAAAGCTGTTTTGCGAAATTTGTTTTTACATTAAGAACAATCGAAATTTAGATTGTCACTTTATAGTTCAATTTCACAGTTATTTGAAAGTAAAAAAGCATAAAATGTTGATAATTAACGAAAGCAGATAGCACCTATTTGACTGTTCTTCAAGTTAAGTTGTTAGATTTAGCATCACAGTCATACACAGATTGATGCATTATTTTTATAACTTAGACAACATATCTTAATGTTTGTGCTATAGCAATTAGTGTGTGTTTTTAATTTCATCAAAGTTACAGAAGCAGTCTTATGGCGATCTATTGACTTGTTTGTAAAAGGAGCAGAGGTGTATCAACTGAAGTTGGTATCTACTCTTGAACATCATTAAATTGTTAAGGTTGGAGAAAGTATATCCAAAAGTTTCAATGCAGAGAAATATGCATCTAGACGACTGCAAAAATAAAGTATGTTAACATCGGAGGTCGCCTAGCTCAGTTAGTAGAGCGCATGCCTCAATAGCGTGGATCGCAAGCTCGAGCCCCGATGTTGACAGAATATCTACTTCTCTATTGTTTTTTCAAAACTGAATATCCATCTACCTTACTACACAAAATTATCGTTGAACATTAAATAAGGTTTTTGGAATTAAAAAACGTTCATTAAATCCACGTTAATTAGATGCTGATGTTAATTTTTGAAACGTTAATTTCAACGTAGCGCTAATTTTTGAAAGGTTGATTTGTAGCAAAATGTTATGCAAAGATGGGACCCTGTGAAATTTTCTTTGACGGCAATATGTTGAAATCTCAAAAAGAAACATTTGGTTATTTTGTAGGGTCTATAGATTTTGTTCATAAATTTGAGCCTCTTTGTAATGCCACGATACCAAAGCACTGTGTTATTCGCTATTGACAGGATTGGAGGTATAGGAAATTTGGAGGGAAATGACAACTAGGGATAAATGTCGAACTGCGCGAGTTTAAACCATTTACTTTTAAATTCGAAGTCAAATATTAGGGGAGAAAGTACAGGGAAGACGGGTACGATGACACTAAATAGCGTTTGATCGTTTGAAAACGTTAATTAATGTTGTTCAAGCATTAAATTGCAGATAAAACGTTAATTAATGTCCATCAAAATACATTTTTAGTCTAAAAAAACGTTAATTAGATCAACGCTAATAAAAATCGCGTTTATTCGTGTACACGTTAATTTTGTGTATTAAGGTATGTGTAAGAAATTTCCAGGGTGTGCTAGCCCATCCACTAGATTTGAACTAGGTCGCTTATATGTAACATGCCAGCACGTAATAGAGAAAGGATCACGGGTGGTGACATAATTTTCTATTTCTCTTGTGTCCTTTTAAAGCGGAACATGTATCTGTGTATAAGAAATTTTTAGTGTGTGCTGGCCCATGTCAGAGAGTTGAAGTAGGTCACTAGTACCCACACGAAGCAGGAAAGGGTTGGAAAATATCATATGGTCAACATCTTGGGCAAGCACAGAAGAGACATTGTTTTCCAATAGTTAAAACGATGAGATCTGGGAAACGAGAGAAAGTTTAAACATACCAAAACATGTTCACATGTATGTCTGTTTCGTACAGTTTGGACAAACTACCGGTTATTCAACAAACTTAACATATTTGAATTAAAATTGTTAAAGTTAAAAAATCATTTATTTTGGTAACTCAGAAAGCACCGAATCTTTAGAGGTACCAAACACGTGGGCGCACCGCCAAAGGGGCTAAGGAGGGCTGCAGCCCCCACCGGTTTGTTAAAATGTTATATTTTTTCAGACAAAAACCTTCTTCGGGTTATTTTATAATTCCTCAATAAGAAATAAAAATAAAATAATTAAGGAAATTTTTTACCATTCCTACCCCATGCATATTGAGTCACGTGGGTGTAGTTGTTTTCAGTGATAGAAACATTAATCCATAGTCTATTCTGTTTAAATGCGTTGGCATACATCACACTTGTAAGGCCTCTCTCCAGTGTGCGCCATCATGTGTAGCTTTAAGCTGTTTCCATGTCTACAAGCATAGGAGCACAAGTAACACTTGTAGGGCTTGTTCTCACTGTGAATCAGCATGTGGTTTTGTAACTGACAGCGTTTTATACAAGTGTACTGGCAAAACTCACACTTGTAAGGTTTTTCACCACCGTGGATCATGACATGTGCCTTTAAATCAGAGTTCGACCTAAATGCCAATTCGCATAATTTACACTTGTAGGGCCTTTCACCACTGTGAGTCATAATATGCGATTTTAAACTGCCTGGTTGCCTGCATGCATATTCACATAAGTGACAATTGAAAGGCTTTTCATCCGTGTGAGTCATCATGTGTTTTTTTAAACTGCTTTTTTCCTTGCATGCATAGTGGCATGTGTCACACTTGTAAGGCTTTTCCCCACTGTGTGTCATCATGTGTATATTTAACTGATTGATTTTTCTACATGTGTAAGGACACAAGAAACACTTGTAGGGTTTTTCACCACTGTGGGTCATCATGTGCGCTTTAAGGTGACTTCTGGATCGAAACCCAAATCCACACAATTCACATTTGAATGGCTTTTCACCAGTGTGAGTCATCATGTGCATTTTAAAACTGTTTGCATAACTACACGCGTACGTGCACAAGTTACACTTGAAAGGTTTTTCACCGCTGTGAGTCATCATGTGTCTTTTTAAATGGGTGCTTTTTCTACATGCGTAATGGCACACGTTACACTTGTAAGGTTTCTTGACCAACGGCTTTTCTAACTGTTTTCCTTCACAACGAGAACACTTGAACGACCCACATTGGCAACTTTTTTCTGTTCTGCTTTGATGGTTGGATTTTGCAGCCATATTGCAGGAGCATTTATCTAAAAGTGGTATAAAACACAATATAAAAGAGAAACTCTAAATGTACTCTTGGGTGCCTAATAGATGGGGGTTGGTTTAAGGAGTTAGACATCGCCCCAAATGAATAAACGGGGCTGGAATAAATGGGTGTGTGTGGAAATTGACCAAAAATGTAATAAATTATAATTGGAGGGTGCTGGAAGTTTTTGTTTTACGTATTGAACTTAAGTTTGGCCTCTTTCAACATGAAAAGTTTCAAAGTTTCTGATGCCCCAGGTCTAACCTGAGGGTGATAATGGGACCAACCCGCCTAAATCTGCCCATGGGTTCCAACATCAATTCCATGAAATTTGGTTTGGTTTGGTCAAGCAATCTAGATGGAAGCATACAGATTCTACTTTATGTGCTTTTTATAATTTTGTATTCAAAATCAGCTGTATATTAATTGTGTTTATTATATATAGCTTTGATATTTACATGTAATGTAGTATATTCCTTTCTTTCCTGGCAAATTGACACACAATTATTTAATATGTTGAGAAATTGCTTCTGTTCATCAATAGCTCCCCAAACCTCATTTCCCAACATTACTAATGTTTCTTCTTTATCAACATCTCTCAGACCAGACTTTTTCTATCTTCTGTTCATCAATGGTTCACTCAAGAACATTCTCGGCAATGGCAACAAGGCCAATTCTGCCAGTATAGTATATCACTCTGCATTGCTTAAGTGATAAAAATAAAGGTTTTTAAATTATCCTATGCTTGGGTTTCCCTGAGAATTACTTGGCAGTCTCTCAATCAAAAACCCCTGATGAGCAGTGGGCCCGACGTTGAAACTACCCTAAATAAACAGACAAACCACCAAACAGGCTAACTAATAAATAAAGGGCAACTGGGGCATCCATTGGCTATGCCCTTCAATTTTGGCTACCAGGCAGAGAAGAAAGCCATGAGGCAGACTCAACCACCCAGTAGGCCCCCCTCTCGCGGTTATGGAGAGCATCTGCCATCAATAAGTACAGATACTATACCCATTCCTTGCCAAAAGGCCAAGAAGCACCGAGTGCTAAACAACATTCCAATAGTTAGCATTACTCTAGAGTGCATAATAAGCATTCCTGGACGTTTAACTCAAGCTTCGCAACCTTAAAATTTTTTGTGAGATGAAACCTCGCTTAGATCTTATTATGCATTCATTTATTATTTCAAATAAATGTCTTATCTAGAAGAGAGAATTTGAAGTATCAGTTTTGAACACTAGAGAAATAGAAATATATCACTACCGGGGATCGAACCCGTGATCCACGCTATCGTGATGTGTGCTCTACCAACTGAGCTAAGTGACCTCCTGCGGCGATAAACGGGCCGGATGGCAGTCCTTTCCTGGCCAAATCACATTGCGCAGAGAGGCTGGTCTCCAAGCGCGTTGAGCTCTATGTCGATAGGCCCCGGTGGATGATTGGGAGCTTATGTGGCAAGTAAAAATAGAGTATGTTAACATCGGAGGTCACCTACCTCAGTTTGCAGAGTGCATGTCGCGATAGCTTGGAACACGAGTTTGACCCCCGATGGTGACATATTTTCTATTTCCCTAGTGTTCTTTTCATAATAAATTTCTATGATCCTGATGGAAACTCATGACAAAAGTTTTAAAGTCATTAAACAATTTTATTATGAACAGAATAACACCTTGATCTAAACAGTTATACTTTTATAATATCTATAACTTTCAGCATGAATGCTATTAGATTTATACAGATCACTATTACATATTACATTAGACAGATGTGACAATTTCACGGGTATACGCATTTAGTTATAATTAAACATGTTGACAAAAAAAGTTAGTACGTTGTTTTCGTTTTCACTAATAAAAGGTTATATTTGCTGATTAAATACGAGAAAATATCGGCAGGAGATGTGTACTGTATTGTCCACTTCACAGTGAAGGCAAGCATGCAACCCTGATATTTCATTCCGGAATAACATGTAACAACATTCACGATAAGCTGCATCCGAACAAGAAAAGTTTGGGATTCGAGACATAGTTAGTTTCCTTATGCATAACTTGAACTGATTTATCAAGGGCTAGCGTCGTGAAAATACCCCTGACGCGATGTGAGACGCAGTGACCTGCGTTTGTTGTTGCTGCTGTTCATATGCCTCCATAGAAGGCATATGCTGCGTTTGAATAAGCAGGCCTAGCTTGCTGCTAACAGCCATTACAAAGAGTTCTCACACTTTACCACGATATGGCAGGTAACAATCGAACGCATTGATACAGTGGTAGGGGAAACCGAGCTTGGTATCCATGAACCACAAATCAATCAAACAGTTGCCCACGAAGTGAAACTCGCGATCCTCTTTCATGAGTTCAACTTAAATCAATCTAGCAACGGCCGCACGAAGGATGCTTGTGGAGCGACTTTGGTTGATGGCGGTAGCCAGCGGGTGAAGTTTATAGTCTTGGCCTAATAGCGTGAAAGCGAGTTAAAGTACGCTAATACTGATCTTTCTGAGTTACGGATCGGGCGGTCCTATGCCAAGTGGAACCTACAACCAAGGCTGTTCAGTTCAGGAATTCAGCTCTTTAGTTCAGGCTCTTCAGCTGCCAATTGCCTAAGTTGCGGCCGTCAAGGTGTCTTGTAACCGAGTTGTTTAACCAAGTTATACATAGAGGTGGAGAGTGAGGTATTTAAACTGTAGGTAAATCAAGAGATTTGCTTTTGTACAGCTTGATGAACATGGATATGCATTGTTTAGGGATGCTTTAAACTGATATATAGCTGCACTTTAAAAGTAGTGAGGCTGATAAACAGCCGGCGATTGCTTGCATTGTTAGACCTAACCGTCTTCTGACCTACAACATCAAATTATTTGTAGCTGCTGCATGTGGAAGCCGATTCTTTTCTTGTCAGGTGAAACTAATGGATAAAAGTGTTCAGGGTTAAAGCATGTTCCAAAATCGGAAACATCATGTTTCGTAGCGCAGTTAATATTAAAATTCCCTATAAACATCTAAACTAAGGAATTTCCCTCCTACATTTGATAGAGGCATATTTTTGTTAGGGAAGTGAAATCTTTCTTTCATGGCGGCTCGTCGCCCATGGAAGTTACCTACACTATTGAAATGACGAAAACCATTGAACTTTTCTGTCCCGAGAACAAAGTTGTAAGGTTAGCCATATTATTAAATAAACCCCGACAGTTTTGATGAATAATCTGCAAAGATCTCGTTGGTCACGTACATGAACTGGCTTACCATTATAATCTCTTCATGGCTGACTTAAACATAGTCTCTACTTGTACACTCCCATCACCGTAGCCTTCAATTTACAGATCTTGGTGGCCAATATAAACTTTCGGCATCCCGACTGGGTTCAGATTTCTGCAGCAGTCGCTTCAAGGCTTTCTTGATTAGATTGATGTCTTCCGTAGTCTTTGAGTTGGATTTCTTGGTTTACTCCCACAGAATTTCAATCTAAATACAATAATTGTTTCTTAATCAATTGCCCGCTTTGGAGATTGAATATACACTAGCTGGCATATTGCACCGTCTTTTTCATAAGCTTCCCTCATGGTTAAACTACCCCATCATGAATGTACAAGTGCACAAGGCTGTTTTTTTCATATGCTATGCATGATATATATTTTGTTGTAGTCTGCTCCACAAGAACACAGTTATGGTCACATGGCACCGTATCTAATAGCAATTGTAAACTGCATATTTTGCACTTTAGTGCTCCAGCAATAGCTGAAGTTGTCAACATCTGCCCGGCTCGTGATGCTGACATGATTAATAGGAAAATACTACATAAAGAAGAGAAGTGGAACAAACACTACCTTTCGCTGGGTACAGGCGTGTTCGTGCCCTCGACCCGGTGTCTCGTGAAAGAGAGGTCAGTACAAGTGCACTGTATTCAGAGATGTGGAACACAACCGTGACTAAGGGTCAGAACCTGTTTAATGGTGAACGAGTTTCTTGGCTATATTCATATTAAGAGTGGTTCAGTAATCGCCATTGATCAAACAGAGACAATCATATAGATGACTACTTGGCAAAAGCCTGCTGACCAAGGTCACTTTACTACGGGCTTTGTTTCTGCAATACACTTGGACTCTTTGACATGGATGTCTTACATACAGAGGCCGAATTTTTGTGCTTGTTCGACACATTCAATGTCATAAATTTAGTCTTAAAATATATGTTTTTCTCATTTTCACGCTTGATGACTAACATAATTGGCAGAACACCCTATTTGACTTAGACTGTAGCTCCTCATATTTTCCCGTTATACGAATTGTTGGCTTTATGGTCATCTATATCATAGAGGAGAAAATTCTACGTATCTATGAAATTCCTATTGGAATTATCAATGCAATCATGCCTTTTTATTAGAACACACAAATGAAAGCACGCTCTCTTAATAGCGACAACCAATTTTTTAAATATCTTTTCTGGTGTGCTACAAGGAGACACACTCGCTCTTTTTATCTTCCTTTCTGAGGACTTTGGACCATCTTCTCTGTAAGTCTTTTGACGACTTGAATGAGCTCGGCTTTACTCTGAGGAAAGCCATAAGCCATTGTCATCCTGAATCCACCATCAGGGATGCTGATTATGCTGATGATCTGGCGCTTTTCGTAGACAAGACTGTCGATGCTCAGCTGCTTTTACACAGACTTGAAATAGTTGCAAAAGACATCGGCCACCATTTAAACGCAATCAAGACAGCATTTATATGCTTTGATTAAAAGAGCTGTATCGATACATTTGCAAAAACAACTGAAATTTATGAACTCAGTAACATCATGTCAAGGGAGGCAGATATAAACTTGCGATTAGCCAAGGGGTGAGCATTAAATCGTTTTCGAGTTCTTTGAAAAGCAACACTTCCAGATTATATGAAAACCGAAATTTCAGCAAAAGAGCAGCAGTAAAAACAGTGCTACGGTAAGGTTCTTTATACTGGATACTTAACAAAAATCTTTAAGCGAAGTTTGAACAGTTTCCTTCTGCTTTTTCTTTATTTAGTATGACTGACCCTCATTGTGACGTCGATTGACAGGAAACCGCCCTTGGCCTTTGATGTATATAGGTGTTATTCTTTAACTCCACATCCGTTTTGCTGGTGCATCTTCCTTCACCATCCCTCTTGTAACGTAAACAAGCGACTTGTAGGAGCATTAGTACAACCGCAGTCATTTAGTACCCATAGTTACTACATCTCTGGTGCAATATATATCTGGGAAATTTTGTACAGATTTTAAGCAGTGACATAAATACGTTTTCTATACGCTGAGCAGTAGTTTCTCAACTAAAGACCCCTGATGAGAAGTGGGCCTGACACTGAAACTACACTAAACTCTCTCACATCTTCTGAGACAATAGCTAGTCCTAAACTAAAATATGACAAGGCAGCGCACACTCATTCCGCAGAGCAGCTAAAATGAACTAGGGCTGTGCAAATAAAAATCACTCCCTTTTTTTACAATTTTAAAAATATTTCATGAGTATATTATCGAAGGGGGCATGACAAGCCCGCAATACGTCAGCGAAGGATTTGGTTCCTATCTTGTTGGGTAGGCACGGCAAAAAGTACAACGAAACCTTACTCCCAACTCACAGGTCTTCATCTGACCGACGTGTTCATGCCCAAGCTCATTCTCTGATGTAGAACCCTAAACTACCAGTACTTCATGTCAACATGTTAACAATCCTGCTTGACTTACCTAGAAAATGGAAATATCGGAAAATCCCTGCATCTCCTGCGTAATCCATCCATTCTGTAAACAGAGGAACTAAAGCTGGTCTCGTAAGCACAGTTGGTAGCTGCCTCAAAATAGGCCATCCAGGGATAGCTTTGATTTGTGCTAAAGGCGACGTTCCTCTCCTTGCAAGACTTAAAAAGACGTATCCAATGACAAATGAAGAAATGGCAAATAAGACGGTGCCTGGAGTTACTTCAAACCCAAGGAACTTTCCATCCACGAGAGTCATCCCTGTCCAGTGGATAAATCACGATTTTGTTTTATTACAAAGTTTTATATGCACTGAAACGATTTGCACGCATATAATTGTCGAATGGCTTGTGCAATAACACCAGCCCTTCTGTATGGAATCTTCTTCTTCAAAGAATGATCCTTATTTATCCTTCACAATGTGTAAGAGGCGGAACGAGATACAAAGCTACAAATCCGCCATCTTGAATAGAGAAACATGACAAGAAGTGACGCTTGCTTCGCAACGGTTTTCTAAATGAAGAAACCAATACGCTGTTTATCGACTGTGCTATTAGAAATTACTCGCACTCTTGTGAATTTTCCTGTTTCTTTAAACTGCCTATTTTACGCCATCATGATCTTGAAATTATGACGTCATCATGAGAATGGCCCAGCTTTCTAAAACCTTTTTGGAGATGGCCCCTGCAAGTTTCCCAAACCAATTTTGCGAAATCCAAAAATTATGTGCACCCCTATTAGCCATTTTAACCCCACCCCTTGTAACGCATTACAACAAGTCTAGCATCACCAACTCCCGATTGTTACTTAACGAGAGTCCTCCTAACCTGTGTTTTCATTCCTTATTTATGTTTCACACGCGCTATAATTACGAGAAAAAGATAGCTCACGGTATAGAAATTCAACCTAAAATATTATCCCTGCTCAGTACCATTGATTTTCCAGGCAAGATGACATTTTTGGAACCTTTGCGTTATGTTCAGAAAGAAGAAACAGATTTCATGGTGCAGATCGTACACTTCAGATAGGCCTAGTCAATAGGGCCTAATGTTAATATAAAGCTAAGTACCCAGCAGTGGCGAAGCCAGGATTGAAGACATGGTCAGGCTCGGGGGTAGGGGGTGGGGTATAATTGGGCCACGCCCAATCGATAAAATTTTGTCTCCTGTTGATTTTTTTATTAGAGAACTTTTCAGGCTAAATATAAAGTCAATGCCTTAATGACGCAAGTTATAGTAAACCAAATGTACAATATTAGTGTTCTCTTACATCATCATACGTAGCCTACAATAGTAAAAATTAATGCTAATTGAAATTTTCAAGCTCCATGAATAAATGTATTGCCTCTTCTTTGATAGCTCATTGAACCCCCATTAGGCGTGACTAGCTACGGGTCTGTGGTGTACTTGATGTAATCCCCTACTTGATGCAATCCCCTTACTCAGTTCTCAGTCCAGCATATTGATCATTATCCTGGTGGAGGCTGCTCTTGGCTTGTCGTTTCAGTTTCCATCTTCCTTTGCTATGTAAAGAGCGTACCTGTAGATGGTAGAGTCTGCTGGTCCTCCTGATAAGGAGTGCCCACTGCTTAGCTATAACCGTATTAGCTAGGCGTATTTTCCTAGTGACAGGGGTGATAGGGGTAAAGACATTTCCTAGGATATAACACATGGCTTCTGCAAAGGGTAAATGACCTCTTGACTTTGTTTAACCTCTCTGTACCATGAATAAAAAGCTTCGATTTAAGTATTACGAGTTAAAGACTGTCTGTCGTTGTCATGATGTCTCTCGCCTACTGCGTTAATTTTTTTTCATATTAACAATAACGAGGGTGACAATATGAATTTCTTTTAGAGGCCAATGGCAAGATTCTTTTTCTCTATAAGTTAGTATACTGAATTTTTCAGAACTCTAGGAGTTGTTATTATATGTAGTGCAGCTGAGAACATGAGCATGCAAAATAGCGGAGACTTCTAAATTAAAGTTGAATTTTGACTTTTACAGAAGTGCATTTTCCGTTACTAAACGTTTCCTATTCTCGTCTGTAGGTAATTGATTCGCTTTTAATTTCTGACGTCATGCAAGAGTTGGTGGATAAATTTCTTGAGGCAGACATAGAGATGCTGCTGCTGTTGTTAAAGAGTAAGTCTAAAATAATACCATTAACACGTATGATCGGGTCGGCATACATATGTCATCTTGGATTGATACGATTTGTATTTGTATGTTTCCCAGAAGACTAGCGAAGAGGATCTCATCTTTGGTTGAAAAGTAGTACCCAACAAAGAAAGTGCGATATTTTATCAGTTGCTTAACAGTTACGAAGCCTTTATTCCAGATTAGACTTCCTTAGAATACCCAAACTATTTGGTGCCTTTTGAGTGTTTGATGTTTTAAGCACCAGACTGTCATCTCCGCAACTAAAACGGAAATTGGAAGTAATAGAAATGTTTGAGAACAATACTGAAGACCATCTGTACTGAGAACATCAGAAACAGAAATGTATTTCATCAACCGTGAGGTGAGAGAGAGTTATTGAAGTTATTGGGCCACGTAATATTAAAAATGGATTGGAATTTCTGGCCATGACAGGCAAAATAGAAGTTAGAAGAACGAGGGGTAGGCAAAGATTGACATTCCTAAAAGGTTTAGGTGGCTGGCTGGGCACAAGCCCCATTAGAATTGTCGAAGGAGCAAAGGAGAGAGAGCCGTGGACCATCATGCCCACAAACGTTCCAGCGTGATATGGCACATTGAGGAGGAGAAGGAGTAGTGTTTAAAACGGACATAGACTGTAATTACGTAGATCGTTCTTCTTAAAAGAATTCCTCTATAGCTAGTAAAAGTAGTTATTTGCTAAGAACGTAATAAATGTGTTTTTTTTATTTTTGTTAATTATTTATCATAATATCCTGGTTGTAACATAATTGCAAGCTTGGTGTTCTTATAGTATTCGGTAGATAAAACTTGTTTACTGTCATGTGGTGTTTTACGACAGTTATGGTTATTGTGCTATTTTAGATCTTCTAAGGCCTGAAACAGGGCTACTGCGTATGTTTTGAACTATTAGTATACATGTATTGATCATACCTTTAGTGTTACTAGGGGTTCTTAGTGTCCATGCTCATACGAGCGTTTCAGTTTGGCAGTAAGTTGATGAGCTTTTTAATATATGAGATTTAATAGATAACTCCCAGTTGGAGACCAAGCTTGACGAGGAAGGATACCCGGGTTTTATGTAGTAAGATGTGATGCCAGTAAATAGACTGTAGTGGTTTTGTTGGATGACTGTAGTTTCCGAGCGACGTGGAAAAGGCTTGAAGTGTCGGGGAATTTAAATTTCAAATCTGGAAAGCCTGGAATTGATAGAGAACTCTGTTTACACAAAACTGTTCGAAGCAATTGTAACTATTTTTCCCTCGTGAAGAAAGAAATCGTAACCGTGTACCAATTAGCCTGAAACAGTAAGGCACCAAACAGTAAGGCACCAAACAGCAAAGCACCAAACAGTAAGGCACCAAACAGCAAAGCACCAAGCAGCCAAGCACCAAACAGTAAGGCACCAAACAGCAAGGCACCAAACAGCAAGGCACCAATCAGCAAGGTACCAATCAGCAAGGCACCAAACAGCAAAGCACCAAGCAGCAAGGCACCAAACAGCAAGGTACCAATCAGCAAGGCACCAAACCACAAAGCACCAAACAGCAAAGCACCAAACAGTAAGGCACCAAACAGCAAAGCACCAAACAGTAAGGCACCAAACAGTAAGGCACCAAACAGCAAAGCACCAAACAGTAAGGCACCAAACAGCAAAGCACCAAACAGCCAAGCACCAAACAGTAAGGCACCAAACAGCATAGCACCAAACAGCAAAGCACCAAACGGCAAGGCACCAAACAGCAAAGTAGCAAACAGTAAGGCACCAAACAGGAAGGCACATATATTATATCATATATAAGTGCTATATCGAGGACTATCGACAAAATCTTGTAGTACTCCTGGGAATGGACCGGAAAATAATGTCAACAGCAGATGCGCCCAGCGTAGTACCAGGTCGGTTGTAAAGGGCTGATAAAAGGTGACTGCCATAAAAACATCACATAGCTAAGAGCAATTTACATTGCTTTAGTTTCTCAATCTACCTTTTCGATTTAATAATTGGTATTTCACAAGGGGTATATTTTTAAAAACATCTAGAGTCATCCATGTAGCGTCGATAAGCGAACTCCTAAAAAAGTAGGTTAGGACATGGGACTCGATCTTTTACAGACCCCCTCTCCCTAGAAATGCTTAACACGCACACCCTACAACCGCAAAAGCATTTCCAAGGGACGATGGGGCAGAAAACCACATGATTAATAAACGAACCCTGTCACTTTATTACGAGAACTGTAACAACTCTCATATTTCTTATACACTTGATAACAATGCAAGTGTACCTTTTTAAGATGAGTCAATAATTTCAATACAGATTCTTCTTGTATGCTTTCAAAGTAAATATTTACATGTTAGTAATATTAATATTAGATTATAGTTTTTGGACTAACCGTTGACCTTATGAAAAAAGTTCCAACAAACGACGCATATCGGCTTTCTGGCCACATTAGACCAAACAAAATTCTGTACTTCCCAAACACTGTTCAACTCAACGTTCCCGATTTCGCTCTCTCTCATGAGCTCATGGGCTTTTACATGAACTCGGCCTGTTTCGGACGGTTGTAGTCAGTGCGTGGTGAGCTAGTGCACACAGAGTGCGTACTTCCAATCTTTCTTTGAAAACCGATTGGTCATTTAGATGGCAGACTTCAAATGATGACGAGCCTGTTCAGTTTAGACGCTTACATCCCGATTCGTCACTCATCGTCTGTTCGTCAGTATCTCTCCTTTGCGTTTCCCCTCTAATTATAGGCCCCCTCCAATTATAGACCCCCTTTTGGTAGCCTGAATTAATCACAGACCTGTTCTATATTTATATCAAAAAGGTAGAAATTTCAAAATAATACACATCATCATCGTAACGGGGCACTGTTTGTTACAGAAAAGAGAGAACCACATCAAGTTTACAAAAGGCTAATCCTGGTGGAGTACATGCTTTTGGTCCAAATAATATTTTACTCTTGATTTTCATCCAAACATGCCAGTAATACTGCTCCGACTCTCCAAGTTCTTTCAGGAAAATGTTCAAAAACTTCGAAACTAGCACTCACCAGTCGAGGGAACTCGGTATTTAAAAAATAATAATACAAAAACCCGCAAATTAAAATAACGCCAAAATTCTTGCCAGCAGCAAAATGAGAGCGACTTCGCAACATATACATTAAATCTTACGCTATTCTCGAGTGCTAAATAATCGTAGCGCCTATTAATATTTTGAAATTTATAAACCTCCCCGCTCCTTATTAGGACCCCCCCGTTTATTAACTTCAAACAAGATTGCCAGTACTCCAAATGTAAATGATGTCTGAAAACACTTGAATGACTTCCATTTCTAGTATTGTTTGGTATCCCTATTCTCACCCTAACGGCACTAAGGTGTGACATGTAAGCTTCCGAAACCCTGGTTTGCTTAGGGATACGGTAGTGCGCGTGTGGTTCTAACCACGTAACCAAGGCCGTTGTCGCCAGCGATCATTCCAAGTTTCGCCGCTTATTGGCTTTAATCAAGTTCGATGGATCCATAGTATTTTCGTATACTTTGAAATTTTAAGAAGAGAGTAAAGTTACTATTTTATCTTTTTCGACCAGGTTAAACATTTAAAACTAAAATGCAACATATTCAATAGGGAGATTCCAAATGTTCTCCTGATCCACCAAGCACTCTGTGATGCTATTTGGTGTTTCAACTCTTCCACAGCCATGTTAGTTTGGGCTTTTCACGACACGACGTAAATTGTGCAAATGACACAAGTCTACAACTTCTCATGGTTTATGAATTATGCCAGTCTTTTTTTTTTTTGCTTTTACAATACTTTTACTCCAAACAAGGCTGGTCGCACTACTAATTGTGGAATTCTTTAGTATCTCTCGACTTTTTACTGGTTTTCCGATATTTTTTTTACCTTTTTTACTGCACCGGGAAACTGATACCTAAGCCTAAATCATGGAGGACCGCTAAACAGACCATCAGTAGAATAAGGCAGAATAACAAAGACCTGTCGTGGCGGCCAATGGACTCTAACCTCTCTCTTCATGGACGACTAGACTGTAGTAAGAAATCATAGTTTGGTTTGGCCAGAAGAGCATTTGCTGGTATCTATAAGAAAAGGTCTGGCCTCGTTTCAGTTACGAAATGTTAAAAATTACTTGGCCAGAAGAGCATTTGTTTGTATCGATAAGAAAAGGTTTGGCCTCGTTTCAGTTACGAAGTGTAAAAAATTACTTGGCTAGAAGAGCATTTGCTTGTATCGATAAGAAAAGCTTTGGCCTCGTTTCAGTTACGAAATGTTAAAAATTACTTGGCTAGAAGAGCATTTGCTTGTATCGATAAGAAAAGCTTTGGCCTCGTTTCAGTTACTGTAGATGCATTGTCATGTTTGCTTCTCAACTGAGCTATAGTTAAGGCGATATTGATATACGACCCTGATAAGTCATGGAAGTGTATGTTAAGTGCTTTGCTTGCTGTTTGTATGATTTTGTATTGGTTAACAACGCTATGTTTCTGTTCAGATATTGGGCTTATCCACTACTTTGATGGTACGGTTTGCTTTTAAGTTATAGCAGCCCTTCCCTACGATTTTAAAGTCAATATAGTTATGTGTAAACGTTAAAATTGAGGCAACTTAGCAATATAGAAGGACAATACGACATAGTAAGCGAATGCAGGTGAATGCGGTCGTATTCTAGTACTCTGCTTGCATTTGGATATAATTTTGAATTTTTACGTGTGGTAAATTTTTCTATTTGTAATTGGGAGCTGCATTTTTACCATCAGTTTCTCGACTGTTTTAATTTGTTAAAAGAGGTAGAAGTTACTTAATTATCGATCAAAAGATACCCTTTTATGGTTTGACATATGTTGTTTCAAGATCTTGATATACTTCCTTGTTTTAATTTTCGCGAGAACGAGACTAGTGTTATTTTATATAATTTTAATTTATTTCAATGGAAAAAAATTACCGTTCTTTCGCGAATTTAGAAATCAGTTTCATCAAGAATTTTAGATGCCAGAAAATTGGCAGAATCTAGTAAAATGTTTTAATCTATCTTAGGCATTGAAGTTTATTCAGATAGCGGCATCTTGATATCGTTGTTAGTGTTTTTTTAACATTAGTACAGTACGCAAAATTCATGGAAATAAATGGAGCCCTCTCAACAAAAGACCCTATAAAAGTTGTTTACTTTCATACAGTGGCAAACGTGCTTGCTCTCGACACTCCTATGAATTCCAATCACCTAACCGTGTTCCTCCACTTGCATCACACACAGTAGCGTTACACATCGCAGCCACAATCGGGTAACCTCGACTTGACTACGAGATATGTAAAAGACAGATGAAGGCCACCCTTCTCAATTACACAATGAAATAAACAGTTGGTGTTAAAAATTTCGCTCCATGTATACAGGAAGCACAAGTTCAATCCTCTACTATTTAGAAATTGTAAGAAGCAATTTTCAAATATTATTCACTTTTTGTGTCAGCCTGATTACTGCTTATGGAGTAAATACGTTTAACTAAATAATTGTCCTTTTTATCATATTGTCCTTGTAGGTCAAAGGTTGTTTCTTAATTGCACATCAGGTTCTTAACAAACTCAGATAAAGTTTGCCTTTGCTGACAAGTATCAGCAGGTTACATACATAGTTCTGAAGGGGGTCTGGACCCCCACCTAGGAAAATCAACACCACCTGAAAAGACAGCCCCCACCTAGAACTCTAAAGGCCAACCCCCACCTGGTAGAAATTTTTGGCATAAATTTCCAAAAGGTCAAATCACCGCTTCCCACCAATAAAGTAAATAGATGCAGAACACTAATTTAGAGTTCTACCATTGAAACATTTCATCACTTGAAAGGTTACATGATGTCACTTTATTTCATTACTTGAAAGGTTACACAATGTCACTTTATTTCATCACTTGAAAGGTTACATAATGCCACTTCCTTAAAGAAAAACACCCAAACGCCCACCTTCTTGAGAGAAAAACGTTTCTCCAGCAAGGTAATACAACTTTTAATCTGAAGTGGACACCACCATGCACAAAATTTAATTTAGACTATGGTTGATAACCCCGACCTGCAAATATCAACCACACCTTAGAGGCCAACCCCACCTGTAAATGGGATTCAAGCCAACCCCACATAGGCATATTTTTTCAAAATGCTGGACCCCCACCTGCCTGGGGGGTCCAAACTAGGACGTATTGATTATCAACATATATGGGTAAACAAATTTCCTGGTCAACCTCCATGACAATGTAACAGACCTTAAAGTAAGGCATAGCAGTAGGATAGAAAACGGAAAACTGCAGGATGTGATATGAGTGTGGGGTGTGGAACAGAAGCAGGCATGAAAGGATAACATTAGCAATAATTAAGTTCTAATTTGATATGAAAAGGAACTCTATTACAACACTACAAAATTACCTGTGTATTTCTTGGTAGATCTTGATACTTCACAGGGAGCTGCACCCATTCATTCCAGCTAGAACAGTAAAAAGCACAGATTTACTCAAGAGTTTTTCCTATTGAGAGAGATATGATTCAGCTAGGGTAGGGGGTTAGAGCCTCCCCATGTAGCTTCTAGCCATGAGTCCCATTTTGCACACTTTTGGTAGTAGCTTTTTAGTTATGCTAAAATGATGAAAAACATTTGATTCTACATGCTATAGCCCTTTAGACGCAGACCTTTTCGCTCACCAAGGTCATCAGTCAGCATACTTTTCCAGGACCTTCTTTGAAAATTTATATGCTCCCTTTGAATTGACTAAAAATTTTAAATGCAGAATGTTAAAAATCATTAACGTTGCAAGGTTTACAAAAGGAGATATTGCAGTGCTATTTGGTTATAACTTTAAAAATCTCTCACTTTAACAGGAATTTTGACTCTAAATATAGCCATTTAAAGTACAGCATTGCTTGATTTTCAACCACATTCACATTTTTAAAAGCCAGCCACAGCTCCCACTACTTTGTCAGAAAAGTGACTTTTTAGCAGCTACTTTTGGTTTCGCAAAAATTCAAGGTATTTGTCCTGGAATAACAATCTGCAGGAATTTATGGTTAGCTTTCATGTGCTTGGCTTCTTTTTTCTCTTTTAAATCTGCCATTAAATATGGCAGTAGCCACCACTTACGTGAGTCACAGACCTATTCCAATTTGCAAGAACAATTTTACAGCTTCAGATTGCTACTTGCAGAATATTACTTATGTTGATTTTGGTCCAGACTAACTAAGCAAACAAGCAAATTTAAAGTCATAAAAAGCCCACCAAAAGCTCAAGAAAAATTCTCATTTTCAGACTGTTAAAATGCAAATATCATGGAGCTTCCAGTGGCCTCACTCCCTGGAACCCTACTTAGCCCACTGATCAAAGATTCAGAATGGAATACCGATGAACGGAAGAAATTTTGATTTCAGAAGCCTCAATGTCTCGGGAAAATGGTGTGGCGCACAGAGAGTAAGGCAGTCACGGGATTGATAGCCAGTCAGTAATCCAGAGATCGTGGATAATAATTACTACAATGGTACAATGCTTCTTTTTACAAGTACTCCATCTACACGTAGGCAGGGCAGGGCACTAACTGCGAAGCAGGGAGCGAATGGTCGAAACAAAATAAGGAAAACGGCTGGTAACAAAAAAGGGAGGAAATCCTGTCCTTCAAAACTAACTCTAACGAAGAGCGACAATATTTATCAAAAAATCTACCACGACTGCGAAGACGACTTAAGTCCTGCTAACCTTTTTAGTTGTTGATGTTTGATATGCGCCAACCTTCTACAACTACAATCTTCAAATTAACACATACACTGCTATATGCGGTTTCTCCCCAAAGTTTCCTATATTCCGAATCGCTGCCATGAGCACTATACTTCAAACTTGAAGCTGAGGCACGTCCTTTATCCCGGTAAACTCATTGGTATGCTGACTATGTCTATGCAACATTTTGTCGATGAATGTCTATTCGGTCTTGAAAAATGTACCACAAATATTAACGATAGTAGTTGATAGTGCAACATCTCAAAAGAAGGTTTCCCTCTCCTTAAAGTTATTTGACAAACTTTTACGTAGAGGACTGAAATCAGTACTTGCAAAAATAATTTAAAACAATGATTCAATAAAATTACCCATATCTGACTGGATTGGTGTATACTGTCCGTATACGAATGGATCATCATTTCGAAAGTACTGATCCTCACCACAGAAGCGCTGCACATGTAATTGGTACTTTAAAGGTTTATGAAACGATAGAAATTTTCAGATGAGTTAACAAAATTACTGCTACTTGTACGATTTCAAAACAATGATTCAATAAAATTACCCATATCTGACTGGATTGGTGTATACTGTCCGTATACGAATGGATCATCATTT
>JAAAKM020073195.1:2420445-2433691 GCA_010016025.2 Alatinidae sp. Z8VKAUB7J3 | reverse complement strand
AAGTACTGATCCTCACCACAGAAGCGCTGCACATGTAATTGGTACTTTAAAGGTTTATGAAACGATAGAAATTTTCAAATGAGTTAACAAAATTACAGCTACTTGTACGGTTTCAAGTTTACAACGCTTTACTATTTGAGTTATTGACGATTTGGATTCAAAGCTACTATGTTTCGGGCAAATTTAAAGGATCACGTGCCAGGATGTCTGGGTGTCCGGGAGGTATGGGGGCGCTTCTTCTTGTCGCGTAGGATGTTTGGGGGGCGACAGTTTGGTTTCAAATATACCTGGCCTTACTACAAGAATCACGTCTTTCTAACTATTACTACCAGCGGGAAGATTTATCAAACTTTACAAGCTTGGAAACGTTCAGTAACAAGTTCAGATTTTTCATTACACCTTAGAGTCTACGAGCTATCAATTAATGCAACCCGTCAATATCCTTGACTGTATTTCCAGATCATGTGAAAACGAGTCTGTTCGTAGGTCATATTTAATCTAATGTCACAAAAGCCAACAAATTAAACGCTTCGTACAGCGACGAGAACTACTCTATTCAGACGAAATATCTTGAGTATCACATGAGGAATTCTATCTCATGACTAACAATAGGGAAAAATTTTCCCGCTAACACTTTGACAAATCGTTACAGTATCAAAAGATAGGTGTTCCCACCACGGTTGATGAGACCAGAGCCCCATACAATTGCAAATATAATTCTAAAAATAAACTCAGTTTCAATGACTCTAAGTATAAGTTACGGCAGATCACCGGAATGTTTACTTCTTCATATTATTTTCCACAGTTAAATTTTATTCCGGTGTACAAAATTGGATTACATGAAATGACCTCTTTCCTCAGTCCAATATTACCAGGTACTAAATAGAGTGGTAAAGTGCAAATTTAGCCATATGATTGGCTGGTGGAGGCAGCAGTAGCCTTTGTTCCATGCCGTCTACGCAGGCCTAATTAAAACCGACTGCCTTACGTAAGAGACAAGGACAATCGTTTTAAGAACGGAGTATTCACACAGTATTTCTAGTGCGTCTTTCACACATTCACTGTCGCGAAACGGTATTGTGCGCCAGCTGTTTCCCTACTAACAGGGTGCCTGCTACTATTCTCTCATTTAATGAAAATACTTAAGAGAACATATTCTTGTGTGATTGCAATAGTGTGTCTAAAATATTGATACACTCTCTTTGCTATCAATTTCAAAACTAAGGCCTACTTGCTTTCATGCTAGATAGAACACTGCCTCTTCATCTTATTTTAATATAATTGCTACTGCCTCTCCACGGATAAGGTACATTTTTTTTACAAATAACTACGTATTTACACATCTATTTACTTTGGAATCTCCAATTTTATGAACCGGCTTACATCTTACTGTACTCATTTCCAAACTTATCATCATATAGCCAACTTTTGATCATCAAAAAGATCATCAGACTCAAAATGCTTTTAGAACCTATCCAGCACGTTCACAACTGCGAAAGTGCGTGCGATTCTGCTTTTGGCTATAATACTGCCATATTCTGCCTAGAAGATTCTCTTTTAGTCTACAACCGTTTTGAAACCTACTCCATAACCGATCTACTTCAAAACGGTTGTGACAACCGTTTTCAAAACGGTTCTGCCAGTCTGAACCGATTTAAGGCCTAGAACCGATTTCAAAACCGATCTCAAAACGGTTTTAAGCACCAGTGTGAACACGGCTTTAAGACTCATTTGGCCTGCTACATACGGAGACAGTCATGGCTACAGGGGATTCCGTTAAGCTTTCTGCCAGATAGAAATGAGACGACGGGGTTCTGGCACATGTAAAATTGAGGAAGTTAGAATCACTCCTAAACAAACAAAGCCATAATACTACTCGATAGAGAGATATGAGGGAACACCCAGACCGTATAGATATTGGTCAAAGTCATAGGCCGGCCGTACTGTATGCATGTTGTTAGATAATGCACAGTGCGCATTGAAAAGCCTCGCGGGCCGAATTAGGGGGCTCCCCATGCCTTTTGCAGGCCACCATCGTTATACCATCAACGGCAATGGTTTTAGACTTGGCAGTTTAAATTCAGCTTAGCATTCTCTCAGTGCAGCCCCCTGATAAGCAGTGGGGCCTTTCCCCCGGCAACGTTTCTTTCCAAAAGGGAAAGCGGTTTCCTGGGGAGGGGGGGGGAGGTAAGTAATCATTGAAATTGCTGTGGGGTTAATATATTTTCCATTTACATTATTTTACAATTATGCTATGATATATAACATGGAATTAACAAAATTTAAGCTAAGCACCCTCCTCATCCGCTAAAAACGTCCCTTATCATCCGAACGTCAATAGGAAGGGATATTCCCTACTTGACTACCAGACGGCAGAGCACCGGTGTAAATGACCGACAGCAAAAGACGCCGATGTTGAACTTTCCTTCGTAAGATGGACGTCATTTCTAATATGGGTGTGAAAAAGGAATGATGTTTCATCTTTCCGAGCAAAGACCAGTAGTAAATTAAGTTGTAATAGGATTGCACTATCAAGGAGAGAAGATTAATTGTAAAGAGTAAACCTGATCTGCCTCAAAATACGAAAGATTTGATGGTTTGTAGTTCTGTATTCTCTTGCAAACATAGGCTGCTCGTGACAGCATCAGCCGTCGCTCATTATCTCGTTTTTTGGCTGCTCCGACATAACATCTTAGATGGTAATATTGGCATCACAAGTATGGTAAGAGTGGCATTATCGTAAAATGATATTTCCCGTTAATACTTGTCTTTTTCCAAGGAAAGGGTAAGTCGTCGATCTATGCGCGGACGAGCTCAAATCCTAATGGTTTTGTAAAACTGCTGACTCTACAATTTTCTAATAAAGCAATTGGTGGGTTAATGGGTGAATAGAATCCTCCTCCTAAGGCAAAGCAACACTCACACGTTAAAAAACTCATTTAGGATTCGAAGAAAAGGATCACTTGTAAAGTTGTAAGTCTTGGCTAAAATATCGACATAACTGTTTGTAAACAGAGGAAAAATTTCACAGTTTCCCTCAACAAACTCCGCAAGAGATTGGCCACATATGCACATTCATGGTGGCGTCAGACCAGAACTAGGCCAAAAAAACCATACCTGTTTGATCTTCACCGGTTTTCCTGACAACGGTTGAATAGAAAGACAATTTGTACAATATTTGATTACTGATAATTGACATTTGTCAGTGCTGCTGTAAAGTTGTCAGGAAAGGTGTAATCCGTTTGCCGCAAGTGCAATGCAAGAAAACCTTTCTTTAAGCTACAAAGAATGTAGAAGTGGAAGTATCTTCTTTGTGATGGTAATTAGACCTTTAACTAGTTTTAAACTGGGAGGAAAAAGGATCCCAACCCCTTCTACGGCATGGGTCGTGAGAAGCTAAAACCTACTGTAAAAGTTTGGAGACTAGTTAAGATTGTGCTAAAATATTCGACACCATATCTTCAAAAGTGCATTCTCAAAACAATGTTTACAGTTTTCTTTCAGATTTGATGTTTTTTATACGAATGCAATATAAGTGCATAAGAGTGGGAAGGGTTTCTTTCACTTTATGTTTTACTGAATCTTTTTTTCATTTCTATCAAATTTTTTACTAGTCAACCCACTTCTTAAACCGTTTGCGTCTTTTTTTATTAAAGATGACGAAGAATCACTTCCTATTTCTTTTTGTAGCCTATCAAAAACTCAAATTCATCCTAATCACGAGAAGATTATAACATTAATGCATATTTGTAAAAAACAAAACAATTATTTTAATATCCCTTCAGTGTCATTACATCTGTTTCAGATCAAGCACTACAAGTCTATCCCATCAAGTAAAATGTTTACGAAATAACGAAACACAAGATCTAAGCATTTTATGTTACTTGGAAATAATGACGAAAACAAATAGTTTTCAAGAATTTGAAATTTACTACACTATTTGCTAAATTTGATGTTACCCACATGTGACGGACGGACTTTGAATTGATAGGAATTTCACAGGAACTTACCGCTTTCGCCGCACAGAACATCCTCACAATGCGTGAGATACTCATCGAACGTTATGAATTTGTAAATGAAATATGATCCACAATTCCTCACTAAAACATCATGTTGATAACTACAGTCACTACAATCATCTATTCTTAACATTGCGCACAAGGTTCTATTCACATTTCCGTCCTCTATTGCAGGATTAGAAGATGTCAGAAAGGTGTCAAAGTAGTTACTTGAGCAACTCCGATTGGATAATGCAGGACACTCTGTTGCAATGGTTCCATTAAACCGCCACCAACTTTGACCAGGCTGCCAGTTACAATGTCCAGTCTCCTTAGGATTTGGCGTGACAGGACTTAACAGTGTCGAATTTTGATAATTGGAACATGGATTCCTTTTAGCGATATCTATAAAAAAGTGCAAAATACTCCACATTGGATGGAATTTGAGAAAAAAAGACTCAACAAGTAAAAACTTTAATTAACCTTTTCAATATGTGCTTCTATCTGAGTATTATATCACCGAGTGAGATAACATTAGACGCTCCCTTAAATAGATAGTAGAGCAGGTAGAGTCTTTGACGTAGTGCAATGGTCATAGACCAACTGACTTTTCATCAAAAAGAAAGAAAGCTTTGAAAATTCTAATGACGTCAAGTAAGAATCAGCGGTAAAGAAATTCTATCAAGCGAAAGACACTACAACTACCACATGACTGATGACAAGTAATTACTTCCACTACTACAGTCATTTCCAACAATCTCGCGCCCTTATAGATCAGTGTGATAATTTATTACCTAATGACGGAAAAATAAATTTGAAATATGTATTATCATTTGTTATTACTATGTACATAAAGACTCATCCTACGAAAACAAATATTGCAAGAACTTAACTGCTACGTCAACCTCAAAAATACTTACACTCATGCTATGAATTCCCACCTTACCTTTTTGTCTATATTTCTTAGCGAAGGTTGCTGCGCGTCAACCCCAGACCTCGTTTTAATCAGAATACCGATGTTTCTTCTTAGCTAATATAGTACTTTAAATGCGCATCTGATCAAATTCACATGTAATCTGCGCAGTATATAAATAAAAGTATTATTTTTAATCTATAAAGTTGAGATTTGGGCGTAATGTTAATATCTAATTTGCATATTTAAATATAAAAGAGATTGACCCCCAAGAAAATAAATTGTAGTAGTTTATTGTATTGTTAACTGTATTTCATTTTCCTGCCCTTGACTGTATGATTTTAATTTTATTTCCAAAATAATCCTTCCGAAATAATCCTCAGAAGACCTTTCACCTGTTTTTTTATGTAAGAGTAATTTTTTGTTGCGGCTTTCATTGAACGACTATTTTGTTTTGCAGGTTTGTTAATAAAATATATAGAAAATCATATCAAAAACCAAGGAAAGAAAGTAATGGTATTCACAAATAACACACAAGTTTGCACGTGGTTATCACATTTCTTAAGGGAGAGAAATATCGATCACGTAGCATTACATGGAAATGTCAAGAAACAGGTAAGCAAAGTGTTCCCATTGTTTAGAAAGCAAAGATTCTTAGCAACGATCTTCGTCCTCTCTCCGGAAGGATAGAACGTAGATATATGTAATTGAGTTCGATCTTAAGGTTCGAATATGATTCGAACTGCAGAAAAGGGAGTTATGCCCATGTACTGAAGTGCGTTTTTGGCAGTCTATAAACCCCACTTGATAAAGTTGCATCGTCATAACCAAAAAACTTCTGTAGGCTAACTTGGCAAAGTTATAAAAACAAGTAATGCTTGCGACAAACATTTGACAAGAAAATGTCCGATAGCAAGACACTAAACACACGAATTACATACCCAACTTCGATTTATGTTCAACGAGTGATGAATTTGCCTTTAAGAAATCTTTTTCTACTCCAACATAGTTAGGAGAAATGTCGTCCTTTTCAACCAAAGATATGTCTTTTGTTCCAAACTTAAGCCAATGAAGGAATTTGCTAAATCAAACAAAATTGTCTATATATTCAAAGAGGAGTATATACGTAAGTCTTTATTCTATTCTTTTCCAGTGGCTTCCATAGGGTTGGCTGTGGTGCCATGCCCCCAATAGGAAGCTTGATTTATAAGAAACTTAAAATATTGTGGTCGAACGGGAATGATTGTTATGTAAACAGGAACCAACGTGCCCCCTCCCCCCCTGGAGAATCCTGCGTACAGCAATTCATATTCCTCGAGCCATAGCTGAGCCAAGAAAGATTGTTTTACTGAGCACGTGTAGCAACAATCAGACCCATAAACACGGGGTTGTGGGTGGGGGGCTGTACATTTATAGTCAGCCCTGGCCAACTCTTCCGTCCAGATTCAAAAATCTATAGGCTTTCCTTAAGGACTTGCAATGCCAACTCCGAAAACTCCAAATAGCGTCCCCAGTTCATAATAGCCCATCAAGATTTTTATGTCTTGCTGTAGGCCTGACAACGTAAACAAATTGGCAAATTAAACAAGAAAGCGTCGTAATCTACCTGAGACAGTCTCTTCCAAATTTTAAACACAGTCTTGTGCTATCTTGAGTTTCTGGCAATACGTGCTCACTAAGGTCATCATCTTCGTACCCTAGTTGAATAGTGTCATGCCAAAAAAAAGATTACTAGCCAGGCCTTACTTCACTATTGTACCACTTTTAAAACCATTGACAACGTATCCGTATGGAAATTCAACTGATAAGACAAGCAATTTATTCTACCAACAGCTCAATGAAAGCTAGTTGTAAGCTATTTCTTACGTTTTAATACCAGCTGCAGTGCATTGTATGTCCCTTGTTGCAACTTACGATTCAAACACGAGGGCGAGAGGTGTCATGTTTATGTGATAATTCCGTTTTCTGTGACTCTTAATAGTGTTATGTATATGAACGGGGGCCCCACAGGTTTAGACAACCTATGTATGTGTTAAAGTGTGTTGGTTATTCTTTTTCAGTGCACTTTTGAATAGTGGTGGTGGGGGGTATCTGGAAAAGTACCCACAGAGGACATATTTAGGTGATTTCCATTCAAACCAAAGATAAAAGTTAGTGATATCGAACAAAAGAAGGTTCTAAGCAGAAGAATCCTCTGCGGCCAGTGGTCATCTTTGATCGCAGATTCCGACTTTGATCGGCCCTGTAGAGGTACCTCTTGGGACTAAACTCATTTCGTTACCATTTTATCCTGATATTACCATGTTTAGGTTGCATAGTATTTTGAGGAAGAGCAATTTTTCGAGAGGCAGGTCACGAGCAAACAATACTGTGAGGGCTTTGGGTGCTTTTCGTTTGCACCTTTAATCTGAAAGTAATTGGATAAGGAACATATTTTTCTCTCAACAGCTTTACCCGCAGCGAGTATATTTCACGGTTACCGTAAACTGGGATTTAAAAAAGCAAGTACTTACACGACAAAACGTGTCTACTCCTACTCTTCGGAGAGAAATTGTAGTCTGTATTATTAGCTAATTTAAAGGGCAACCACTTCGCGACTACTTGCGCTGAGACGACTGAAATAAAAGCATTTTTACACTCTTGCATACTATAAAGTTTGACGCTTTGCTCATTCTAAACTGTTTTGTACTAGAAGAAGAAGGGAGAAAGTGATTTGGGTCCATCGACTTGCTGTTAAAGCAAGAAATAAAGCTTTTTCTTAGCTACACCCTGCTTGTTTTGCTGTGTTTTGTTTGTTTACAATGTTGACGGATATCCGGCCGGCACAAGTACAGCATGCCCTTTTCACAGCGCGCTTGGCTTTTATTGATTTGAAAATGGGTTGGATGAGTTTTCCGTATCGACAAATAATACTAGCGCGTCATTGCAATCTCCTCGCCGTTTCTGGCATCAAAACTGATGCTATACACGTATCCTTGTCCCCCCAAAAATAAACAGCCACGCTCTCGGGATTTGCTAGATACTTTTTCAGTCAAGGGATAAATCGTTTGAAAGTATATTTGATCGAAAGCTTCTCTTCACAGTTCTCGCAGAAAGGGTGTGTTGTGACGGACTCTTCATCGTCGTCAAGCGTAACCGGGGATGGGCGGAGCGGCGGGTTCAATCTGGATCGATGTACTGCAACGTTGAACTAGGAAAGTACGAATAACCTGTCAATACATAGGCAAAAATAGAATTTGAATAGCTAGCACGTCAAATTGGCCTCATATAGTAGTTTTTTGCCTACGTTCCGATCCGTACTAGTTTGGTTCCGATCCGAAGTGTTTACACGAGACCTCTACGGGTTTTGATTCAAACTGGTCCGCCTGCATAAGTTAACACAAACTGGTACAGATAGCAGATCCAAACGAGTTCGAATACACCAGGTCCCGATAAACTCAAGGTCGATCGCTACCAGCTCTGGCAGAGATCCATTTAGATCCGTACCCTTATAAACAGTTTCCCCTTAACTGCAACCACACTGGAGCCGCTGCAATGAAACGGGTATTCACAAGGGAGAGACAGCAAAACAGCCATTGCCTGTGGCGAATCGAAACAAAAATAGTTACAGGGGAGCGCTGGAACTATCCGAGTTTTGACCTTTTATTAAAAAATATTTCTTTTCATGTAAAACGTACCAAACCCCTTGTGCATTTAACTACTTTTTGTGTCACTGTCAAATGTGGGGACTGCAAATACACATGTAAAACAACGATATATATCGGGAGATGGCATGTTGAGCGCCTGTGGTACCCTGCTTCGCACACCAAGTGTCTGGAAGGTGTTATTAGTGTTGTTAGTGTATGCCTATGGAGTCCAAACGCATAATATTGGTAGGTAGTTTGTTCGCGGGCTTAAACCATCACAGACTCCCCTCAGCTCCGAGTTTGTGCAACTGAGAGGATAGTGGTTACTTGTGTTAAATATACGCTGCCTAACGTTTTCTACGAAAGTTATTCACCCACGTCACTCATAAAAACGTCCAAGGCAAGTGTAGCTTGTGTCATAATAACTCGGACATGCTGGCTGCTTCATATGTTGTAGGCTCTTCCGACGCAAAAGGATCATAGGATATATAGTGTGCTTTTGGGATTTGGTTTTCGTATATTAAAACAATCGGGTTCTATAAATACACTTTTCAGTAGAATAAGTACCAATTTTCATAGATAGTGATGATTGCTAACAACTAGTTTCAAACAGTTTGTTAAGAGCCTGGCCTTTAAGGTTTCATATCCGTTAACGAAAAGGCTTAGTGTAATGGTTGCGTCACATGATCTAACCTTTTCCAACAAAAAATGTACATAGTAATATGTTGGGCGCCTTGCAGATTTTGTTTCTCGCATATCAAAATGCTGTGGCTCTATCAACGTACTTGTCAGAAGAATGTCTAAAAAAATTTATACATGATAGTAATTGCTAGCCACCAGTTTCACATGAATTGTTGAGAAAGGGCCTTGAGTTTTGGCACGGGTTAAATAAAATGGGCAGTGCAATTGCTTTTTCAGATGATCTAGGCTCTGTCATTGCGAAACGTAAAGATGGGTATGGTGCGAAATGGGGATTTGGTTCTCGTTTATTAAAATTCGCTGGCTCTATAAATGCACTCCTCTGTAGAACAACTACTAATTTTTATAAATGATAATGGTTGCTAGCAGCTAGTTTTCAATAAATTGTTAAGAAAGTGTCTTCAGGTTTTGAGATAAGTCAACTGAAATGGTTAATTTAACGGATGTTTCTACGCTATAGCAACGCGAAACATTATTATTGGTGTTTGGTGCACCTTGGGGATTGGTGTCACGCATATTGAAACGCTCTGGCTCTGCAGATGCACTTGTGTGTGGAATGGGAATTGACATTAAGAGACCATAGGGATTGCCAAGAACTAATTTTCAAGAAACCGTAAAGAAAGGGACTTAAAGATTACGTATGCGTTAATGGAAAGAATCGGTGCAATGGATGCTTAAGTGCAAAGGGTGGTGTATGGTGCGTCCTCGGAATTGGGGTCTCAAATATTAAAATGCCCTGGTTCTGTAAATTCACTTTTCAGTAAAACGAGTACAAGATTTAACCGATGATACTGTTTGCTAGCAACTTGTTTCTAATAAATTGTTAAGAAAGGGCTTTTTAGTTTTCGCTTCCATAAATATTAAGGGTCAGTGTAATTGCTGTTTCAAATAATCTAAGCTCCAAAGGAAAATGAAAACAATAGTGTATGCAGCGCCTTTGGGATTGGGTTCTCGTATCCTAAATATACTCCGGCTCTATATATGGGCTCGTTAGTAGGATGGTTACAAATTTTTATAGATGACAATGATTGCTAGTAACTAGTTTCCAATAAATTGTTCAGATGAGGCTTTCAAGATTAGGTATGGGTTACTTGAAACGGTCAGTGCCATGTCTTCTTCTCATAAACAAGACTCTTCCCATGCAAATTGTAATTAGTAGTGTACAGTACGATGCCACTTAGAGATAAGGTTCGTGCATATTTTAATCCCCTGGCTCTCTAAATGGACCTGTAAGTAGAATAAGTAAAAAATTGTTATAGAAGATAATGATATCTAGCAACTAAATTTAAATTAATCGTTCTGAAAGGGCCTTTAAGGCTTGATATGCGTTAATTTAAAGGGTCAGTGAAATGGCTCTTTTTCGGAAACGAGACTTTTACAGACTGAAACGAGTCTTTAACAGAAAAAAGTGTGCGTTGTGATGTATGATTCGACAGGGGGATTCGCCTCCAGCATGTTGAAAACCTCTTGCTCTATAAATGCACTTCCCAGTAGAACAAGTACAAATTTATGTAATGATAACCATCGCTAGCTAGCAGTTTCAAATATGTGTAAAGGAAAGCGGCCTTAAGGTTTGTTATGCATTAATAAACAGGGGCAGTGCAATGGATCTTTCACATAAACAATGCCCTTCCGGCGCAAAGTGAAAATAGTGCGGTAAGAACCCCTTGGAGATTGCGTTTGTGCGTATTATAAGGCTCTGGCTAAATATATTGACTTGCCACTAGAACCAGCACAAATAGATGATTACAATACATGTTGATTTGAACATGTTCGCACTTCCCAACTTCCTTTTCTGCTATGATTCAAATACTTTTGAGACTATCGTGTATTTTACACTTTCATACAAGGTAACTACTCTGTTTACTAAATATTTTTAGAGAAGCTCCGAAAAATACTATAATCTTTGCTAGATTGCTTTCTTTATCCACTTGAACTTGAAATGCTTAAGTGTAACAACTACAGTGCCTGATATACTTAAATCTGATTGTACTCCTACATCTTACCATTTTATTATAGTATTCTATTATAGTATTCACCGTGATCAAAGCATAATTTCCCCTTTCTTGATTAATAAGATAATGCGCTATTCCTGGCGAGAATAGTGGACTATCACACAACATCACATGAATAGATTAACAAAGATTTGGATCATGAGCATGCAGCTATTAAACTCAACACTTTTTTTATTCATACCATGTACCAGAATAGATGATTTTCAGATAGATTACCAACTAACTTTAAGCAATGTCTCTCAATAATAGAATTGTCCTCACATTTTAGGCAGTTGGATAGTGAAATCAAATAAAAATCATTGGCCCAAATTCTGGTGCCGGTAGGTTTACAGACGTTTTACATGTATTTTCAGCAGCATAAAAAGAATTCATATACTGTATAGCCAAAACTACACGTATAAAAATATAAATGTTAAAAAATACGATGCGTTCCTCTAACAAGTGTCTCTGTGGTCTATCCAAGCCTAATTAAAGATACAGACGCATGTATCGAGAATAGTTATTTCAGCTCAATATCACAATCGAGTCTATCTAACTTAATTCAATTTCTGTGATCATAATGACTTTGCTGTAATTACCAAACCTATTTTTCCAATCCCTCAATATTTTGCCATTCTTTCGAGGTTCTTCCAATATTTTGCCATTCATCGCATTTGTCAAATATGCAAAAATTAAAGAGATTCAAAATGGCAGAAAATGGTAATTATTTTGATGGCCCTCGCATAACCTCGGCTTTTGATAAACCTTAAGCTTGTCAATTACTACTGCTCCTTGGTACCGATTGCCCCTTCCAACCTTATTTTGCTTTTTTTGAATAACTTTCCGACCTCCTCATCCTTACACCAACCCCCCCTGGCCTGGCCTTACGATAAAATCAGGTATGCCACTAGAAAACCTTCGCAAACTACTTATCAACAACTGATCACTGCCCAACCCCTCCATAACCGATTTAGTCAACAACCGTTTGGAAACCAACTGCAAAGCCAATCTACTTCATTTTGTTCTGCCAGTCTCAACTGACTTAAGACCTACAAACGTTTTCAAGGCCGATTTTAAAATGGCTTTAGGCACCAATGTCATCACGGCTACTGTAAATCTATTCCCTTCAACAACATAAAAACTTAATGAAATACTCTTTACTCACATTATTGAGAAGATTATAGTTGCAAAATTTAAAATAAAACGCTAAAGTAAACCTACCATCTGTAACAAAAGATCAACAAGTATACCATACAGTAAATTTAAGTCCGCTATGAATTTCAGCTGCCATTCCTAGTCTTTAGCATCAAAACTTTTTCTCCTGCATATACGCTAACTTTCAAGCTAGCAATTAATCAAACTTTTCTAAGCAAAGATCAACATCTTGGACTCAGATACTTCCAATAAAGCTTTAGAAACTCGCCAGTGTTCTTATCAAAAGTCCTGTTTATACATTACCTCCATGAATTGATAATTGGTAATTCAGCAGTCAACAAACCTTTCCATATCCTTCCATTCGTCATTTAAATAAAATTTATAACCTTATCATCGATGCCGGACAAGAAGATCCTAATAACAGTCAAATTACATGCCATCCATGTGTCACAAGAAACTCCAAATGCGGCAAAACTTTTAACGTTACCCTTAACTTATGTTGATACTGCTCCTGGAACAATTTTAAAGTCTAATGATGTGGATTCCACATGTCAATAACATTGAAAACAACCTTTCTTTCTCCTCGCTTCATTAAAACTCGCGATTTTGATAACGAGCAAGTGTCATTATTTGATAATACTTTGCTTGGAAAATAACTACCGGTTCCAATAATTTTTGAATACATTTAATCTGCCTTTTGCACCAAAACTTGTTTTAATTTATGTTCTATTTTGTCAGGCACTTGTCTTTCGACCTCTCTCATTGCTTCTTTAATCGCATATACAAATGCGTGGGTTGAAGCATTGCCATGACTTTTTACTACAATGCCGCGCAATCCTAACAGACTCGCGCCATTATACT
>JAAAKM020073195.1:2405191-2420090 GCA_010016025.2 Alatinidae sp. Z8VKAUB7J3 | reverse complement strand
CACGTTGGCACCCAAGTCGAGTAAATATACTCTTTTCCTTTTACTGCGTGGGACAGAGGAAGACAATGCTGGTCGTTTAACGCCATTTAGTGGCTTTAATAGGATATAGGACAAGGCGAACAGCGCCCCGGTGTTACCAGCACTGACACAAGCTTGTACTGTGCCATCTTGGACCAATTCCAGTGCTCTACGCATTGACGAGTTTGACTTATCTCGAACCACGGCACTAGGGACATCATCCATGCCAACCAAATGTTCACAATGTTCTACGTGAATTCGCTGTCTTACAGTGACATCTAAATCTTTAAGATAAGGGGAAATTTCGTGCTCTTTACCGCACAAATATAAAATAAGGTCTGGGAATTGAAAACATGCAGCGATCGCCGCAGGCATAGTAATAGAGGGGCCTGAATCGCCCCCCATTACATCAATTGACAAGGTTAGTTCTTTCAAGAACTGCCCTGCTTAACTACCGACTACTTTTTTACCTTTGTAAAAACCGTCAGCAGTTACATGGTGACGACGATGAGTCTCACCAGATGTTGCATCAATAGACAAAGTTGCACCGCTTAATGCATCGTGTGAACGACGCATACCGCGCTTGGAACGAGTCTTACGATTCTGTTGTACTGCCATAATCTACTCCTGGTTCCGCTTAAGTTCTTTTAAAACCGCAAAGGGGTTTGGTTGCTCTACTACCGGTTCAATTTTACCAAAGCTTAGTTCACTATCTTTCACTTTGCACTGTTCTGGACTGTGCATTGCTACGATAGGTAAAGACAAAAGAATTTCGTCTTCAAACAAGCCAAGCAAATTGATTTCTCCATGCTCATTGAGCTCCACCGGGTCGTATGCTTCCGGTATATCCTCCACCGACTGTCCTTCTTTTATTGGTGTATAACAAAAAGACACATCGATAGATTGTTCAAAAGGCTCATTACACCTTTGGCATTCCAGAGAAACTCTGGTCTGCAAATTTCCATGAAAAAAAGTCAAACCCTGCGCGTCGATTTCGAACTTTAATTCAATAGAAACATCGTCTAGCGTCTCAAGCACTGCTTCATTTAGCCTGACCATATCAGCAGCGACCATCACACCCACATAATCGGAGCGTTTCAGAGCACTTTTGTTAGGATCAACCTCTTTAGGCAGTTTGACATTAGACATAGCGCCGCGCATCTTATAGATATAAGGCCCCCGAGTCAAAGAAATTATTCAAAAAATAGTAACTTAAGGCTGTTTTTTATAAAATTTTTACGCTCTTGCTTGGTTAACCAGCTTCTTGTTCCCGAACCAACTTAATTTTCGGCCATGTTTTTAGCCAATTTTTGTCATTAACGCGTTGATTAAACACGCTTTCGCTGCGCACAGGGTTATGAGTTAAATCCCCCTTAAACAAGGTAGCCAACCCAAAGGGCGCTATAATCCTCAAAAGTAGTTTGTAATTGCAAAATAAAACTTCCAAAAAATTATCATATTTTTTCTGGGGGGGGGGCACAAATTCATCCAATAGCAAAAACCTGGTAATTTTTGTAAAATTATAGGAAATTTTGAGAAAAATCCAAAGTATTAGAAGAATTCGCAGGGGGTTTTGACCTCACCGAAACCTCTTTTAATATGCATATTTTCTATTATATAATCCTGGGCCATATCCAGGACGTAAAGTCTACACAATGAATTACAAGGAAAATCCCATTTTTGCATGGATAGTACTGATAAGTCTCCTTTTTTTTCTGAGGTGCTTGTAACAAATCCGAGGTCATTGAACATCGAGAGAGGGAGGGCTCATTAGAATGGAGATGAAACTATCTAGTGCCATTTTAAGTAATAAAATAGATTATATCAAAGCAAAGTGTTGTCTTCCCCTGTTTTGTCGCAAAAAAATCTAATTTGTCCAAAAAGGGCAAAAATACCCGAGACTTTAAATTATGAGACACCTAATCGATTTGTCACGATCTAAAACGCTTAACTGGAAATGCTCAATCGTGCCCGAAAAAAAAAACCATCTTGAAAACCGAAAAAAAAAACACTTCAAGGAAGGAGTAAGATTCAAGGAGGAAAAACTATGACGCTAACCCCATAAATAGACCCTTACCAAGAATAGGGAGAAACCATAGAAGCTGGATGGACCACGGGAAATCTTTGTTCGCTGGTTACTTAGTTCAATCAACATGGTCAGCCCATGGCCAATTAATCCAAATGTTACTTAATTTTTAGATAATCAGCTCTTGCTAGTAACATTGTTCCTTGAAAAAGACACTGTACAAAAAAAAATCATTAAGAGAAAACACCTATCAGTAAAATCTTCGTAAACTACAAGGCTGTTACTGCTGAGTAATTGACTGTACAAAGTGAACATGACCGGCTTGGTTTCATTCCAGTAGGTATATCTTATGCATCTTTACTACATTCCTACAAACCATAAAGCTATTATTAATCAATTAAATGGCATATTATTAAATTCAGTGATCAGACATCAATAGTTGGAGTACAAAGCATTGAAATTTGCATAAATGAATATTAAATATGTGAAGTTAATTGAAAGTCAGGTATTTCTAAAACCATATTCGTTACTTGTTGTTTAAATTATTCATGTCAACACCTGACAAGGGAGGCGTGGATGTTTTTAATTCGAGGAAATGGGTAATATTTAAAAATCATCCCTCACTTCCGGCGGCCTTGATTTCACCATTTCAGATATACATTACCACAAATTACCAGTTGATATCAATGGTAGCATTCAAGAAGAAGGGCGAGGGGCAATGACTTCTCGCCATCTGTTTACGCCGCATGGGCCGCAAAGTTCGGCCATACTTGTCGTGTACATGATTTTTGAGAGAGCGGCCCCTCAAAGAAAGGCGAAAAGCATAAAATTATTTTGAATTCGAATATAAATATGGAAAATGGATATGAGAAGAACACTTACATTATTAGCCAGAGCTTCCACAAAAAGATTAATTTTAAGAAATAGTCCGCAAAGTTTCCCTAAAATCGTTTATTTTTAACTAGTTTTGTCGCTTGTCTTTGAAACAGTCGGTCAAACATAAATTCGCAGGATAGGCTATTAGCGTACCTCTGAATCAGAAGAAAATCCCCAACAGTCTATGTGATTTACCATTCGACTGGTATGCGAGAAGGGCGGAGAGGAGAAGCCACTTTGATCTTTTAGATAATTTCTACGTAACAAATATTAACGATAGCTTTTATAATATTAGCGGGTAAAGTAAAACATTCATACTAATTAGTGGGTATGGAAGACTTCATATCCATAGAGAAATATATCTGACACTGAAAGGCTAATGTTCGTTCAGAGCTTATGAGACCATAGATCTGCGAACTAGAAAAATATAATCATCTCGAGTGATGTAGTACACAGAAGTGATGCCCTTATACAGGGGTAGGGGTGGCTTTTTTAAGACAGCCTTGGAAATGGTATGAATATTTTTCATTATTCAACCGATATATTTTTAAAATTGTTTTGAACATAAATAAAGGATAAATTCAATATGTTGATTCTATTACAAATATGCCAACTGATCATATTGAATAATTTTATTAACTGAAATAAATTAGATATACTAACTTATTTGGTATTGAAGAAAACCTTTTTGTAAGAATTATACACGACATAAAGAAATGTTATTCCAAGTTAAAATAAAAAGTCAAGCATATAAGAATTTGGATTCAAGTAAGTTTCAATTGTATAAGACTGAGGACAATTGAATCCAATTTTCATAATTAACTATCAGCTATCACACTATGCAGTATTCTGGGGTTGACTCTAGCTGAGCTTAAAGATTCACGCCACTGACCCCCGTCCCAAACCAAATAACCGGCCACGCCAGGAATCGAGCCCGCGCCCTTCGGACAAGGGATTCTCAACCCAGCACGCCATCCACTTAGTTTTCCGGTCACCATTTTGAATTTTGTCAAGAGAGGGAGTTATCTGACAAATCCTGCTTCTGGAGGATGACACTTTCCGCCTCTGTTTCTGTAAGAACGTGAAGAAGATGGGCCGTTAGCCCCTCTCATGATTGATTAAATCACGATACAAAAAACACAGACAACTAAGCACGCATAGCCGAAGATGGGACATTAAACATAATATATTAAGGGGACAACACTGTGTGTCAGAAGTTATAGATGTAGAATTTTCATAAGCCTGTTATTTGACTCAGATTTTTTCAAAATCTATTTAGCTTTTAACTACCTTCTGGGATGTTCAATTTCTTATCAGAAGTTGGCTCCTTTTTTCGTTTTACTTTTGGTATTTATTCTTGACCATTTTAATGGAGGTCCTTCCGAAATATCTGTTTTCTTTCATAATTCAATGGCAGAAAATTACTCTTGCTGCTGTTCCATCTTTTCGTTTTTTCAATTCATTTTCGTATTGGCTATTTCGCACGGAATGGATTGTAAGCTCTCCTCACTCACAAGTTTGATGATGAAAGTGACATTGGGTTTCATTGAATGATAAAAATGCTGGTGGCAGGCAACTATATGACAATTATTTGGGAATGGGAGGATGACAATTAGAAAATGTGATTATTGGCAAAGTACATAGAATCAAACTACGAGATATATTCACAAAAACATATAATTTTGGGAGGGAAACGCACCCAAAGTCCTCTTCCTTGCTTACTTTCCAGATATCCCCGAAAGACGTATTTTTGAGCTAATATACATGATGTTTTTTTGTAGGCGCCAGACTGTACCCAGATGATTCGTTCAGACTCTCGAAAAACTTAAAAAAATCTAAATGTGTTTTATTACTTCAGGGGGAGGGTTCAATCACAACTAGCCCTCCTGCCCCTTCCTGGATATGTTCTTAGGGGTGGGCTTCGATTACAAAAGTTTCAGAAAGTCTGTTAAAAGCCAAGTCTTAAGTTTACAAAACATACAGGCATGCACATCAAAAGTTATGTAGTGTGACCCTGGAAAGACGGGGGAGGGGGATTACAAAGCAAAAAAACAGGTAAGTTAAATCCCAACACGGATAATTATGGTAAAAACGTAAAAATTCTGGAGTGTCGCAAGAATAGAAAAATCTATCAAGGATAAAAAGGAATCCCTAAAACTAGTGACACATCTCTTAAAATGGCAACCCTGTATACCATCCACTGCAATACAGTTCCAAGTACTCAGGCAATAACCAAATGAAAGGCCTATGTAAACACGTCAAAAAATAAGAAATATCCCAGATGCGTTACATCACTACTTCATGTTTTTTTCCTATTTAGAATACAATAGAGTCTTTGTTATTCCATAAGCCTCAAGGAGAAACATAAAGAGTTTTTTTTTTTCATACCGATAAAAAAACCTGACTTTATATAATGATTAGTGTTGCCGCCACTGTTCCTACCACGACAAATTCAGCTCAGTTTCTTCTACCTCGACTACTAGTAATTCGTTACTACTACTAACTAATAATATTTGACAACATTAAAAAGACTTATTGAAGTACCCAACAAGATCTTTGACTGCGAGACCGTCCAGCCCTGTCATGTGGGGACAGTTTAGCCAAACGACTCCGGGCAGCGGCGTTTTCAGCCACCAGAAGTTCCATGAACCTCCGATGATCTTTTTTGCCTGTTCGTCGATCTCGTCAAAACGCTCGGGTTCCTCAAACTGGAAGCGTTCTGCCTCATCGGTATTGACCCCGCCCATGCGAGAAACGGTCGTCAGGATAAAACTTCCCTTGTCATGCTCGGCACCGGCCGATGCCGCGACATCCAGGTCGCCGCTCGCATCGATGACCACCTTGCCCAACAGGGCATGTCGGCCTTCTTTCGATTCGACCACAACGCCAGTGGCAGAGCCGTCTTCAGTCAGCGTTTCGCAAAACCAGGAATGCAACCGCAGATTGATCCCAGCCTCGACAACCATGTCCAGGCTTGTTTGCTTAAAGCCGTCAGGGTCGAACGCGGCCGCGAAGATGATCGGGTGCGGTAGCGAGTGGGTGTGGAAATCGAAAACGCCCCACCGCGCCCACTTACGCCACATCTCCACAGATTGCCGTATCTTCGGATCGCGGTCAGGGTCCGGCGGATAAACAGCCAGTCCCATGGCATGCATCCGGTCGATGCTTTCCATCGCGATGCCGCGCACCGAAATCTCGGTGTCGTTGTGCATATCGTCCAAAACCAGAACCATGCCGCCCGAGGCAAGCCCGCCCAAATAGGGATAGCGTTCGACAAGCGTTACGCTGGCCCCGTTTCGTGCGGCGGATACTGCCGCGGCGATGCCGGCTGGGCCGCCGCCGACGACGAGCACGTCACTCTCCGCTCGCACCGGTAAGGCACCCGTGGAACTCTGAACTATGTCGCGCGATACCATGCGATCCTCCGAAGTGATCGTTCAGTTAGCCGTTGAGGGGCGCCACTTCAGCAGCCACCTTTCGGCCAGCGTTGTAATCGTGAACAGGGAAACCGCCAGGCCAGCACCCAGGAAGACGGTCGCGTACAGCAGCGGCGAGCGGAAATTGTACGTAGCCTCGATGATCAGCGCACCTAAGCCATAGTTTGAGCCAATCCACTCGCCAACGATTGCGCCAATTACGCAGGTCGTAGAAGCGATCTTTAGGGCCGCGAACAGATAGGGTAGTGACGCCTGAAGTCGGACCTTGAACAAAACCTCTTTCTTGCTGGCCGAAAGAACCCGCATCAGCTCGACCATCTGTGGCGAGACGGACTTAAGTCCACGAACCATGTTCACCAAGGTCGGGAAAAAGCAGATCAGGGCCGCGATTACGATTTTCGGTGCAAAGCCATTGCCCAGCAGCAAAACCAAGATGGGTGCGACGGCAATGATCGGGATCGTGTTGATGAACACGGCGATTGGGTAGAACGCCTTCTCGGCAAAGCTGGAATGGACAAACCAGACAGCCAAAATGACAGCAATGCCATTGCCCACGGCAAAACCCGCTAATGCCTCCATCAGTGTCGGCAGGAAATTGTTCCAAAGAACATCGCCCTTGGTCGCAAAAACCCCGACGACATCGAGTGGGCTCGGCGCAATAAATTGCGGTACCTCGAACACGACAATGATCATCTGCCAAAGGACAACCAAACCGATTGCCGCGGCGATCGGCGGCCAGCGGTCCGCCCATCGCGAGGATAGAAATTTGTTCCCGGATTTAGGCGCCGCACCCGCCGATGCAGCGTTGCTCGATTGTAGAGTCTTGCCGGTGTCGCTTTGAGCCATGGTCATGACGCTTGCTCCAGCAAACTGCGCAGATTGCCCGTGATCTTGATGAATTCGACGCTGTCGCGGATTGAAAGCTGACGTTGCCGTGGCAGATCGATCTCAAAATAGGACAAAACCCGGCCGGGATTGGCCGAAAGGACCAGTGTTTTTTGGCCCAAGAACGTCGCCTCGGGAATGGAATGGGTCACGAAAAGGATCGTCGTGCCCGTTTGCTGCCAATTGCGCAGCAGCTCCTCGTTCAGCTTGTCCCGCGTGATTTCGTCCAAAGCGCCGAATGGATCTAGGTTTTTAAAGCGGTACAATATGAGCATTAGATTTGAGCTCCAAAGACAGTGTTCTTTTTGAGCGTCTCACTGGTTTCATCTAGAATTGCGAAATCTGTTACTGCCAGCCTTGCCACTAGTACAAGTAACACTGCTCAGTACTTGCCATAGTTTTGCTGGAAATGACTACCGCATATTTACTTTAAGAATGGGTGTTGATAAACGAGTCCGTGGTTACGATCCTACCAGGAATAAGACTCGGAGCACAAAATTCTTGAACAAAATAAAAGCTAAAACCATTTCTTTCATGCTGTCTCAAAGTTACTGTTGTAACCCTGAATGGTGTATATGTAGTTTTTTCTCTTATCCAGCCGTGATCCGTTTAGTTAAAAGCAAGTTTTCGTCAAAACTTGTTAAAAGCAAGTTTTTCAGTTTTTTTTTCATATGGAATTTTTTTGAAATCGTTCAAAAACAATTTTCAAGAGGGCCCCAGAACCCCTTCAAGTGGCGTAGAGGGAGCATTCCAAATTTCAAGTGATGATGCTTTGTATATTCACAGATTTATATTTTTTTCCTTTCAAATTGCCTAGGAGAGCGGAAATATTTTAATAGATAGACTGTAAACATTATATATTGGAGATTTTTAGAGGCCCATTATAGCTTTGGACCCATAATAACCATAACAATAATCATTGGATAGACTGAGCTGGTTATACATAAATAGAATAAACATTATTTATTTAAAAATATTTAATATCTAATAAAACTTATTTAATGGAGTAAAAGGAATAATGGAATAAAACAAATAAAACATATTCAAATGGAATAAATATATTTTAATAGCACGTGATTTTGTCGTATAATGGTGCCAATTGGATTTGACATTTCAGCAGGACCGTAGCCAGGATTGTTTCGCGGGAAGGGGGTTACAAAAACACCTTTAAGAAGCGCATCAAAATTTTGTTTATATGCATTTTTGTTACCTTTTTACGAGTTTGACAGAAAAAAAATTGGGGGGAAGGAATCTAACCCCCTAGCCTTCTCTTTCCCTGGCTATACCCCTGCGTGGAATATATTACTCTTATTATTATTTTGTTTTTTTATCACACCGTATAATAGTATAACATGTGGAGTAAAACACGTAAAAAAAACACGATACAAGGAAAGATAAAAACACAGTCGTCTAAAAGTGCGAATTGGAATTGACCCGGAAGATATTATTATTATTTTCCACCGATACTTTGCAATAGTATAACAAGAAGAACATAAGTAAAAAAAAAACATGAAAGAAGGAAACGTAAAAATACAAACATCCAGCACAACACCGACAAAAAAACACCAACATGAAAAAAGGAAAAAAAAAATAACTGAAAGAGCCTAATAAGGTGGTGAAGGAGAGAAATATGGTCAATTCTGCTAAAAAAAGTCGAATATTCTAAATAAGAATATAAATCCTCCCCAAAAATAAAAAATTTGAAACTAGTTAGTCCTCTTAATTGGTTTTGATTTGTCAAACCATTTCAAAATGTCAAATGCCTTGACTTTTGACAAAAAAAAACTTTTTGAATTTTCGATGTTTTTATTTATGATTTTTCACAGATTGTTTTCCGACAAATACACATAATTCACTCATAAACACTCAAATACGCTAAAATAAACGAATGAATGTATAACAATGCACTCAAAAACGCATTCGAGAAAATATTTTTCTCAAATGCCTTTTTGAGAACCTTTGAAGGTTTGTACCAGAGCTGTTCCTAGGGTTAGTGGTACCCTGGGAAAACTTAATTACACTGACCCCTCCCAACTCAAAAATATAAGCAAAAAGAAGCCGAATCAAAGTGAAACATTTTACCAAAGGTGCCAGCCTCCCAGCTGAGCCCTCCCCCCCAGTTACGGTGCCCGGAGCAGCTGCTCCGTTTGCCCTCCCCCTTAAATGACTCTGGTTGGCACAGAATACAAAACCCTGGTCAAGTATTTTATCGCTATCTTCTTTTCAGTACGGACTTGAGATACCAAATGACCCATCTTCGAAATTCGAAAATTTCGGAGGATGGCCAAGGCTTCTTTGATATTGGAAACCGGAATGACCTCCAAATCTTTTTCAAAAAGTAAGCTAACGTTTCGTTTTTTCGTCTGAAATTGATTGTCGATATAGTGAATATGAGGCGTCCGCATGCTCTTCCTATCCGGGCAAACTCAACCCGCTGACGTTCCATCCACATTGTTTGTCGGGTAGGATTAATTCTACTCAAAATCCCGCAAAGAAGAAACCGAATCCCCACCCAAAGCGAGAGGGTTTCGGCTCCTCTTTTAATAGATTACGCGAGATTCCATTTTTTTGGAAATTGTTTTAATACCAGTCGAGCATAAAGTCTCCAAGAGGGCCCTTTAATCGCACATCGAGGAGTGGGCTATTTTCATGATAACGGGTCGATTCCCAATATTTGTCAATTTTCTTGAAGCCGAAATCGGCGAGGTTCCGGGACGTTCCGCGGATGCGAACCTTGGTCCCCTCGGGGAAGCGCAGTTCTAAAGTTCCAATATCGTGGTCAAGGTTGACTTGTGTGTCTTGTAACAGTTTGGGACCAAAATCGATCGAGACTTCACCGACGCCGCCGTTTATCTTGATTTTGTTGGCGCGGAGATTGGCAAGTTGATTGATTTCCAGATCGCCGGCCAAGAGTGCGATTTTGGCGGTTTCCCGCAAGATACTCTGGTTTTCGGTTGGGAAACTGACGTCTAAATCGCCGTATTTGACGCCGATTTTGAGGTGACTCAGGTCCAAATCCGCAAAGTTTAAGGTGCCGTACCCCAGGCTGTTAATTTTTAAACTAAAGTCGAGTTTGGCCTTCTGGGGAATTTCGGCGCGCATGTAGGGCGCTACTTTTTGAATGTGCTTGGAAAGGCGATTGACCGTGTACCCGATTTTCGAATGCCAGGTCAAGGCTTGCTTGGTGCGGTCGAACGCTACATAACCGCTGCCTTTTTGGTAATCAGTGCTGGCATGACCTTCACCTTGTGTCTGTGAACTTTTCAGTTCCAAATTTCCAGCTCTACCTTTAAGCACGATTTTAATACTGTTATCCCGACCGTAGACTAGGGTTGTATGGTCGGGCTTGACCGGTGCATCGCCGGCCAAAAGTGGCGTCGCTAGCCAGAGCAGGATCGTCATCGGGGAGCAGGTCGCGAATCGTCGTGTCAAAGGAGGTCTCCTTCCTATTTTTTGTGCTTGTGATTCCATTTCTATTGGACGTAATCAGGGAATAAATGGGTTAGGATTTCTGGAAATTTCAGGGGTGTTTTTTTCGCAAATGATTGGGCATCTTAGGAATGATGGGTGAATTGCCGAAAAATGCTGAGAAATTCTTGTTCGTTGCGCAAAAATTGCTGCATTTTTTGCATCGTTTCCGGCAGTAGCGCTGAAGTTGGTGCGCCTGAATTTCGCAAAGACAATACCCAATTGGTGACCTGGTAATGGTGAACCAATGGATAGAGTGGTGCGTCGGTAATCTCAGGATTAAGGGGCGTTTCGGTGAGCCATGCCAGACAAAACTCAAAGAGAAACCGGCATAAATTGACCATGGCCGTGAAGGGGTCTTGGACCAGGTCCTGAAGCAAGGCTTGGAAGTGGTTCGCGTCTTGAGCGTATAGTTCGTAGTAGTACCCGTAACTCTCCAAAGTATCGTGCAAAAATTCAGTCTCGATCCCCGCTTGACTCAGTTTACCCAAACAGTAGAGATCGGCGGCACTGGCCAAGGATTCGGCCCACAAAGCGGCCGTGGCGGTTCGGGTGGCCAAGGTCGCGTCCACCACCTGATGAATCGCAATGTGGATGATTTGATCGGCGAAGATGGCTTGCCCGTCCAAGTGCTCGACGCCATCTTCGACCTGCCATTGCAGCAAATTGGTCAATCTGGCCAACCCGCTGCTTTGTGGATGGGAAACAAAGCGAGTGGGTTTTGTACGCACTACTTCCAGACAAGCGTCGATGAGTTCGATGCCCGCCTGACGAAAAGCCTGGATCTCCAAAATTGTCAGGTCGTCTAGGGTATCCTAGGCGGACGGCAAATATTTAAATCCGAAGGCCAAAGGCGCTTTTTAATTTCATTTAAAAGTTTAAATTGTTGACGGAAAAATAGCGAAGAGGTTTTCCCTTCAACTTTTTCCCACTGTTCTGCCCATGACTTAAAGAAATTGCTGTCCGGCATTTTTTTCCAAACCAGGTTCTTTCCCTGTCTTGCCCAAACATAGCCGTTCTTTTCTCCGAGGACATAAGCCAAAATCAGATCATTAGGACCGAAGTCAACCCATTCAAGGTCTTCGGATAAAAGATTTGATGGTTGCAACCCTGTATGAGCCAAGTGTTTTGTTTTTTGATGTTCAGAAGGGTTCGTTTCGACAGAGTTGGGTTGCCTATATTTGGAAGCCTGAAGATGAGTTACTTCCAATGCAAGTGCTTGTAATTTCATGAGCTCTTTTTCCCGCGTTCTCAATTGAACTAACTTTTCTTGAGAATCAAGAATTCGCCGGGATTTGTAGGCCATAAGCCCTGAGCGGCGCCAGCGTTCCTGAAGGTAAAAAGCGCGTTCATGGTATGCGTTTTCTGGAAATTGAGCATGTGCTTGAAATAATGCTTCTAAGTAATCCTCAGCAAATTCAAAAGCGCTTTCAAAAAATAGTTGTCCTAAGGTATCAAAATGCGAATCTGCCCGTAGTTTCTCGATAAGAACCATCGCTTGATCGAAGTTTGAAAAAGCTTCGTCCCATTCTCCCAGTCCCCACCATGCCCTCGCCATTTCCCAGTGATTCGTGGCCCTTATTTCTCGTAACTGGCCAGGCATTAGTTGTGCCTGGGATTTCTGACATACTTCCAAAGCCTTTCTGAATTGATGCGAACGAACATAAACTTCCCCGAGATTCGAAAGTGTAATCGGAACGCTGCTCTTAATGATTCCCCTTTCACTAAGAGAGATAACTTTTAAATACAGTGTTTCAGCTTTTTCATAATCCCCTTTATAAAGATAGGCTGTCGCAAGCCGGTCCAATAATTCTCCCTCGCCCAGCACCGATCGCATGGCATCATCTTCAAGCAAGCTCTCGAATTCCATAATGGCTTTGTCATACCGTTTTTGACGAAAGTCCAGCCAAGCCTGCTCCATTCGGAATGCAGGAAGCATAGAGTTATTCACTTCCAATAACCTACGTCCCGTTTCCAAAATTAAATTTACTTCACTAAGGTCGCCTACGATCACTTTGACTCTAGCCTGGCGAAGGAGTGCATATGCTTGACTTCGGAGAAGGTTCTCTTTTCCCCACAACCTTTCACTCTTTTTAAATTGTTCAATGGCTGTGAGGAAATGGCCTTGTTCCAATGCAAAATCTCCCCAAAGTTGATGGACTTGAGCTTGCCATACGCCCGGTATATCCTTCTTAGCCAGCATTTCAGCAAATACCTTTGTTATGTCTGGGTATCCCTTTCGGTCTGTTGATTGAATTGAATCAATACTTTTAAGAAAAGAAAAAATGTCTGCAACCTTTAGTTTGGATTGAATATTTTCCTCAAAACTGAAAGAAGAGGCTAAGGCCAATGCTTTTTCCATTTTAAGAGGTCCCAAGCTCAAATCGCCTTTTTCCATGCTCAGCTTTGAAATGGGTTGCCAACCAAAGAGACAGAACCCTTCTCCCCTCAAATCAATTTGCAAAGAGATCCTATTTACATCTTCTACTGCAAAAAAAAAGGGCACTATAGTTTCTTTAAATTCTCGCTTTTCCCCTTCTGATAGGATGTGAATTTCGCTTAATTTACCAATGTTAACCAACCAGATCAGTGCATAACCTTCCGGCTGAGAGGGTAACCTCAACGAAAGTCGGTCTCTCCAGGAAAACCAATACCACTGATTGGAAGAAGGTTGGTATTCCTCAGGTTGGGGGAAGGTCCAACTTGACCCAAGAACGAAGAATAACCCCAGAGCTATTTGACGGAGTTTCATTTTTATTTTTCCTCGATCTTAAAAAAGAAAGTCAAAGGCAGCTCTTGTCCTTCAGCGTTTTGGGGGAATACTTCCAAAAACACTATTTCAAGTTGCAAGATTAAGGCACTAGATGCATACTCAAGAGTCGGACTGCAGCCATTTGTGAGAGGAAATAGCATAATTCACGAGGAAACGAAATTTATTTTGACTACGAAATGCGATAAGAAAGGTGTAGATATCTTGGCAATTATCTCAATTGTTACTGAACGTAATGATTATTTGACCATGAACAAGGTTCTAACAAGCCTAATTTCTGCATTTTAGGTGGACGATACATTTGTTGAGAGCCACCTCTCTTGGGCGCGCGCCCTGGCGTACGGTGGTGCCGACGTAGCAAGTTAACAGCGCTGTTAATTCCCTCACCTCCGGGGGCAAGCTCAGCCAGCGTGGCACTTTTCGAGTGGGACGAGACAGATCCAGCTGAAGACAGAGATCGCGATGACTTGGCCTTCGCATCAGCATCTCCTTCTCCCTTCGAGGAACAATGCTGAGATTCTAACACCTTCTCGTCCGCAACTCGGGCCATCGATACCAAAGCCTTGAGCCCCAGCAAGGCCGCGTTGCCAACTATCGGCCTCCCAGCTTGTCGCGCAGCGAAGCAGGCCGCTCGATCAAATATCCACTGCGGTATCTCAAGGCTCTTGGCCGCCGCCTTCTCGGCGGCCAACTCGTCCTCGGTCGCGTCAGCCTCCAGCTCCTCGAGCTGCAGCTCCAGCTGATTGATGAGTCGCGCCTTGCGCTCCGGGCGCTGGCCGTAAAGCTCGCGCCGCAGCTTCTCGATCATCAGCTTCATGGCCGCGATGATCGCCTCGGCGTTGGAGGCCGGAGCTTCGCTCGCTGCTACGCAGCCTCCTGCCGTGCCACGCGGGCCCCCGCCGTGTCCGCTCGTGCTTCGGCCGCCGCGTGGGCAGTGCGCAGGGCTTGGATGTCGTCAGCGGCGGCACTCGTCATGGCGCCATGGACTCGGACCTGGACCAGCTTGTACAGGGTCTTCCCGGTTCCCTGAGAAAAAAGAGAGTTCCCGCAGGCGCCCCCCGACCTGCGGCGTGTCAGCCCGCGCGCGATGGCCGCCAGGTTCGCACTGGGTCCCGCCAGTCGATCCCTTCCAGCAGGTAGCCAAGCTGACCGGACGAAATCGACACCACCCCATCAGCCGGAGACGGCCAGATGAACCGCCCGCGCTCCAGCCGCTTGGCATAGAGCGAGACGCCGAGGCCGTCGTGCCAGAGAACCTTGATCAAGTTACCCCGACGGCCCCGGAACACGTAAAGATCCCCAGCATGAGGATCTCGGCCCATGGCCTCCTGGACCTGTAGCGTCAGGCCGTTCATGCCACGGCGCATGTCGGTCGCCCCGGTCGAAAGCCAGACCCGGACTCCGGAGGGAACTGGGATC
>JAAAKM020073195.1:2324390-2405181 GCA_010016025.2 Alatinidae sp. Z8VKAUB7J3 | reverse complement strand
CTCCAGTGCCGCGACCACGCGCGCGAGCGCACCAGCATCGACATCGGAGCCAACGATGATCCGATGGCCCGTCACAGTCAGCACCTCCATGCGCCCATCGACGGGCTCGGCGCGCGGGGCAACCCGGTCAGACGCCACAACCGCCGGCATGAAGCCGCTCTGCCCTTCGGTCTCACACCCGGCCCGGTTCTCGCCGCTACCGCGAAGCCAAACCTCGCGAAACGCCTTGCGCCAGATATGCAGCAGCGACGGTGAGATATCGTGACGACGTGCCGTCGCCGACACCTGGCGGTCACCCTGATAGCTCTCCTCGACAATCCGCAGCTTCTGCTCGAGCGTCCAACGACGACGGCGCCCCGTGTTCACCACTTCGAGACGCTCAACCTTACGACTGTCATTATCACTGGTCATAACGACAGTATGCTGCATCAACCGAAACTAAGGCAGACGGCCTTCACCGGACGAATACGCCCAGATGTCATTCTCGATCAGATCTTTAAAGAGTCATATAGCCGCTGGGGGGGACGCAGAACCCTTATAGTTCCCGCAGACCGTGATGGAATAGACGAACGTTATTCGAAATGGATGTGGCTCTATGACGCAGATGTCATTTATAGTTTTGTCGATCTAAGCGATTATGCAGTTGCCCATTTTTTCAGTATTCTATTGTACTCAAAGTGCTACAAAACATTTTCCATGCATGGACTAAATCGTCCTCAGATGGCAGGTTGCGTCTAACTTTGTCGATTGTAATAAACTTGTGATTGATGTGCCATATAACGATGAAACAATGGCGTCAATTCTGGATTATCTTTACACAGGAAAGGCTGATGTTGAGCAAATTGATTCTTTTGTAAATTCTGCAACAGACTATGGTCTTGACGAATTAATAGCTTCAGCACTCGATGAAAATATAGATATTTTGAATTCATCTACAGTGAAAAGAGTTGTTCAAAATACCAGAGAAAAAATTAAAAGAACAGAAATTAAACTGTTATTCAAAAGATATTTCGAAAAATAAAAAGACGAAAAGATATTAAAAATTATGCCAAAGATTTCCCTGCGCAATTTTTTGTTGAATATTTGGAAGAGGGAGAGAAAATCACCTCGACTGTAACTGATGAAGTACTTGACTGGTTACACAACGCTGAAACGTCTGGTATTGAGGTTACAAAGGATGAGCTCATGATGGTTCTTAATATGCTTGATATAGAACGAATGAACTGCACCGAGCTCAAAAGAGTTACGGACTATCTTACAGATAAAAAGATCCGTTTTGACGCTCGTGGTCTATTCAAAAAAATTGCAAATATGAGTTTCAAAGGCATAGGGAACTGCATGTCTTTATGTGTTGAATGTAGGCGACAGTATGCTCAACAAATTAAGTATAATTATCAACCAACAGCCTGGAATATATCAACGAACTTAATCCCACAGCAAACCCCTGGACTAGAAACTAATCTAGGGACATTTCGGGTTGGATCTGAACTATTTACTGCCTTGCTTCAGAGAGACACGGCTCCGCCTGCTCAGTACAGTTGTGTTGATGGACTAGTTATTTATAGACAACCATTGCAGGGTGCAAAGGGTCCAGCACAGCAAAGTGAGTATGATTTGGAGCTGAAGATCAGTTCGAAATACGAAAAATCTAACGACTGCTCACTGACAAACAGAGTAAGATATGTTTACGATGGTGCTACGAATATATATAAATGGAATACTAAATTTGACTATAATACACCCCTGGAAATTGATATTAAGATGAATCCAGTAAGTAAATAAAAGTAATTGGTTCTAATGTCGTTTTTAAAAGTATCGTTTCAGCCTGGTTTCCATTTCATATCAAAATGGTTTTAAATCAGCTACATTTGAAATTTTTTTTCAAATAAAACTTGGGTGTTTTTTAGCCAAGTGAAGGTAAAATAGTAATATTTTCTAGGAAAATGTATGAAGTAAAAGGCGTACTATCATAGTAGAATCAACCCAAAACAATAAAGACATAAATTAAATGATTAGTGAAGAATGATTCCCTTTTTTATTATTTCTCTACTCATCTTGGCCTCAAAAACAATATACATAAAATAATACTTCCTAAGTATTAACTGGAGGTTTGATTTGCATAGTTCTTGTTTTGTATAGGCTTTGATTATTAATTTCGTTTAAAATATTACTGTTTTTATTTACAATTCTTTTTAGTAAATAAAGATAAATCACAATAGATTAACTCACAATTTCAACTGTTCAGAAGGGAAGTTTTAAGTCTAGAAAAAGTAAAACATCACAGGAAAAAAATAAAAAGAGGATTGATTGCTGGTTTTAATTTTAATCTCCCAGTCATCCGTTTGCAAACAATCCCCGGGATGTATTCTGTTTTGGGAATTCTGGTATTTCACCCTGCACCACATCCATCCTTGCACGTCGGGGGATTCACCTTAAATAGTTTAATAATAAAAAAAAACGTTGTAGCGAAAAGTAGACAAGAATAATCAAACCAGGTATTACAATGACCTAAAATGGGCTTGAAGCCGGTGGGAAACGGGGATAATTTTTGCTAAAAATATGCTTAACAGAACACGACTCTGGATATCAATAAAGCTTGATGGGAAGTAAGAACTCAGAAAGAACAGAAAGGTTAGAGAGGTCAATTATAGGCTTGAACCGAGGGGGAAACAGCCAAAACAACGTTTGTTATGTCTACAATCCAAAAGCCTGGCGCATTGGTAGAAGCATTGTTGGTATTTAAAGCAAATCAAATCAACATGACCAAGCTGGAGTCCAGGCCAATAACTGGCAACCCATGGGAAGAGATGTTCTACATTGACGTCGAAGGTAATATTGACGATGGTCCAATGCAGCAAGCATTAGAAGAACTCAATGGCATGACACGCTTTCTAAAGGTACTTGGCTGTTACCCCAGCGAAAGTATTAACCATACAAAAGTCCCACTTGTGAAAGCCATTACTAATTTAGACGCTGAAATTGAGTAAAGACACAACATTAAGGAACGCGCCAGGCTTGGGACCCAAATCCGAAGCCTGGTTACACTCTGCGAACATCACTAGTTTAAAACAACTGAAAGACATGGGGGCAATTCCTGCTTATTACCATTTGGTTAATGTTAATGAGGTACCAGAAAACCTAAATCTGCTTTATGCCCTTGAAGGAGCTATTACTGGAAGACCCTGGCAAGACGTGGCAAAGCACGACAAGTCAAGACTGCTGATGGAATTAGAAGGGTACAAACAATTGCAACAGCAGTTTTTCCAATAACTCGACTAAACAGGTTAAATGCCGGTATCCATTGACCGGTCATCATCAGCCTTTAACAGCAGCTTTTTACTGTCTTGCAAACATTGTTGCGAATATTCGCCAAACCACGTTGATATTGCATTAAACTGCTCGATAAAGGCTTGCTTGTCGCCATTTTCCAAAAGTGCCATCGCCTGGCCAAAACGCTGATAAAAACGCTGTAACAAGACTTTGCCATGCTCACTATCAAATATAATATCAGCATATAACACTGGGTCCTGCGCAAATAGACGCCCCACCATGGCCAATTCTAAACGGTAAATTGGCGAGCTTAATTGGACAAGTTGCTCCAACTCCGGGTTTTCAGCACTCAAATGAGCACCGTAAACAAAACTGGTAAAGTGTCGCATTACCTGGATGAATGCCATTGCGTCGTCATGAGATTGAGCTTCACTCTCTATCAGTACTGCGCCCCAAGTCTTAAATTGTTCTAACAACCATTGGTACGCTTGTGGTTCTCTGCCATGACATATCACAATGACTTGCTTCACCATTCCTGCAACATCAGGCCCAAACATAGGATGTAGACCTATCACAGGCCCGCTGTGTGCTTCCAACATTGCATTTAACGGTGCCGATTTAACCGACGTCACATCCGCCAATATGCATTGTTTTGGCAAGTTTTTCAGCTTGTCTATAACCAGCTCGGTTGCTCGAATCGGTACTGCGACAATGACCAAACCCACTTGCTCAAATATTGCGTCCGCGTTTTCCCAATCATTCTGCTCCAAAGTAGCTGTCACATAACCACTGCGCTGGAACATTTTTACCAATACCTGCCCTAGAGCACCCTGCCCGCCAATCACAACCACCTTTTTAATATCTGGGTTTGTACACAAGTATTGATTATTTTGCGTATGATAAGACTCACGCATAATACGACGCAGAAGATCTTCAATAAGATTTGAAGACAAGCCTTTTTCAGCCGCTTGCTGACGTCGCTTTTTAATTAACTCAGCTTCTCGACTGGGCACATATATCGGTAAACCCGTTTTACTTTTATATGTACCCACTTTAGTTGTCAGTTGGTTTCGCTTAGCAAGTATCTCTACCAACTGACTATCAAGTTCATCAATTTGGGCTCTTAACTCGTTCAAGTCCAACGGGATATCGGTTTCTGTGGACATGTTGTTCCCTTTTAACTCGCTTCACGCAGCTTATTTAATCTCATCGGTAAGACAGTGATCAATTTATCTCTGATCTCAGTTAACAAATCTTCGGTACTTTCCCAACTAATACACGCATCAGTAATGGAAACGCCATATTCAAGTTCTGATTTGGATTTACCATTACTCGACTGATTTCCTTCCTTGAGATGACTTTCAAGCATGATACCAATAATAGACTGGTTACCTTCCAAAATTTGATTAGTAACATTTCAACAGTATGAGCTAAATGGTACAAGCATAAAAATATGAAGATTGTAACCAAACAAAGCAAGAATGAGCACAACAGCATGTTGAAAGAAAGGTTATCTTGGTGTCATACCTGCTATGTCAGGCTAGAAATATGCCTGATAAACACAAGACCACTTGGTATAGCTGCTTTTAAACTACCACAAAATGATATTAGAGTATACTTACTGTATTCCAACACATTTCATATCCTATAAAAAGCAAAATCAAAAATGTTTTGATTCAACTTTAATGCAATCACAAGACTGTAATTTCAGCATCACAATTTGATATTTTTGCCATTCAGGTCCTGGTCTTAGGGAGACCGTATTAATATTTTTAATAATCACTCTTAGAAGTCAGAGCAATATGATGTATATAATATGAAAACACAGTAACACAGTAGAACAAACAACTTAAGAATGAAAAAGACCTTGAATGGCACACCATAAAACAGGGTAAACACGTTTGTGAATAGAACTATGATTAAAATAACAAATGGCCTTGGAAACAGCTACATCAACGGCATAATGACCAAATGAATGCACAGCACAGCAAATCAATGTAAGGATATGTGAATGAGCAAACAGAGATATAAACACTATAATGAAAAGAAAGCCAAATTCTGAAATTCAAAAATGAAGAACAGAACAATGAATGTGTACTATCAGCAGTCAAAAAGCCAACAGAAAAATGAACCAGAATACATGGCAGAGTCAACAGAACAATGGGTTGTTTAGGCAATGGCAATGCTACATCAGAGAAGACATCACGATTAATAGGAAGATCACAATGCAAAAGAAGCAAGGAAAAGAAATTGAAGAAAAAAGCAAAGAAGCATGGTAATAAAGAGAACTGAAGAGTCAAGGGGAAAGAGATGGCAATAAGGCGAAAAAATATAAAGGGAAGGACACAGATATGACAGCAGAGAGGTCAAGGAATTATGTGGAAAGTAACTGACAGACAAAGACAAAGTGACTAAGAGAGGCAAAAAGTAATCAGGACCTGGTATTAATAACAATTTAATACAAACTTGAAGCGAAAAGGAAAGGATATACACTGATAATGATAATAGTGGTGATTATCATCATGATCACCTTGTTAACGACTATGATGATGATGGTGATGATGATGACAATGATGATAATCATGATGATGATGATGGTGATGATGATAATAATAATTATGATAATGATGATGATGGTGATAATGATCACAGTGATGATACTGATACTGATGATGATAATGATGATGATGACTTTGATTATGATGATGATGATGATGATGATGATGATGATGACTGTGATGATGATGATGATGATGATGATGATGATCATGATCATGATGATGATAACAATTATGAGGAGAAAGAGGAGAAGGATGATGATGATGGTGGCTGCTACAAAACCAGGAATGGAAGTGCTTGTATTGCAATGAGTAAGCTATGCTCCAATGGATGTGTGGAATGAACTTCGATGACCCAGTGGGCACAGCAAAACTGTATGGGAAGAAAAACATCATCCACCTTGATGCCATCCTAAGAGGCACCAGACTTCACTGGTTCAGCTACGTACATTGAAGTGAGTCATGGATGAACAAATGCCAGTCCCTGACTGTTGTGGGTAGAGTGGGCAGAGGAAGTCCCAGAAGACCTGGTGTGAAACATCTCAGAGGACATGTGGACCTTAAACCTCACACCTGAACTGGTAGAGGACAGGAAGCCTGAAGAGAACTCTTAATTGCCTGAAGAAGAAGAAGAAGATGAGGTAATCATAATGATGTTTATAATTATGAAGATGACAGAAAATACTTGTAGGCTGGACAATGAGTTGGAAAAAGAGTGGGGCAAGAATTAATAGAACGAGTAGAATGCACTTATGAATGGAGTAAAAACAGTCACATCACTGCTATACTGCTATTACAATATGCAGCATTGTAGTAAAATTCTTACTTGTGATCCCCTGGCATAGATGTTCCCATCTTGATCCTTGACAGCCTCAAACGGGAGCGTGCGTAGCTGTGTTGGCCTCAGGCGGCTTGGTGCTGCAGTGAGTTATTAGTAGTAGTAGTAGTAGTAGTAGAAAGGAGTGTCAATTGGGTGTTAAAGGGACCAGCAGCGAGTCCGTTGCTGGTCCCTAAATAGTGTGATATCACTTATCCTTAGCATTTGATGTATTTTTGAAGGTTGCTGAGTGTGAGTAATGACACGCAGAGGTTGTTCTTTTTTCTTCCCGCTTAATAAAAAAAATATTCTTTTTCTTATCTGTAAAGATCAGTTATTTCTTAACATTTTATAAAGAGTTTCTTGTGAGGCATATTTTATTTTAATTAAAGCAAATGGTTTGGCTGAAGAGAAGAAGGGTAAAGGACGTGCCAAAAAGGGAAAAGTTGAAATGGCAAGGCCTGCTCCTGCTCGAGCATCTGAGAGAAACAGAGGCAAAGCAGCTGTACAGTATTGGTAAGCAACTCTGTCCTGCTGTTTTTAAAATTTTGAGCACAGGTATGATTCTAAGTCTTGTAAATAGTCAATATCTTCTTGAAGAGATGTTTGTTGTAACTCTTGTTGCTTTTGTTTTGACAGAATTTTCATTTTTGTCGTTTATAGTGGATTAAGTGATTATATGATGTAGATTCTAATGTAAAAAAAAAAAAATGAAACGGGTTGTGTAACTAAATAAGTGGAGTGTATTCGAGATTTATATTATGCATTGAAGGAAACCATATTTAGTCAATTTGCACATCTTTTCTTTTTAAGTATGCTACTGGCAAAGCTTAATCTGATACTATATATTATCGGTTAGTTTATTTTATAGCTAAGCTAATAATTTATATTCTGCCTTTTTATAATCGAATTTTGTGAGCAATATTTTTCGTGTGTATTTTAGTATAAAAACCATAATAGATAACGTTCTGTAAAAAAAAAGCCGTCTTCCATATTCTCTCTCTTTCTCCCTCCGAAATCAAGTGAAAGAGGCTTCCAGGAGAATTGCCAATAATACCGCTACAGACATTTTTATATAGTCTACAAGGTGTAAACAAGGGCCCTACATTTACATCTCTGGGTAGTGGTGGATCCTGTGATAGAAATAGTTCTTCGGAGGGTGAAGGCTACGCAGAATGTTAACTAGAGAAGCTACAATCTTCTTTAGGTGCTATAAGATTTTGTACTTTGTTTCTTCTTTTGGGTCTGATGGGGGGGGGGGAGTGCGTTCTGTCTTACCTTATGGGTGCACTGCCGTAAATATGCAAGCAAAAAAAATGAAATAAGTGTACAACATTGGCATAGAAATTTCTGAAACACTATAAAGCACAATTTTTCGTTTTGAGCCAGATCATATCTTTTTAATTATCTATAGGTTTACTGGAATATATGAAATATGCATGATTTAATGTATTATTTCTTAAATTGTGAGCTCACAAGTACAAAGAAAATGATTTGAATGATATTTACCATCAGTATATACCCGTCTTGTTCACAATTATGACACATATTCTTCTTTCGAAGTTATATTGAAAAGCTATTGGTCTGAACCCTAAAATCAGCTATTTATTTCTAGATCTATCATACTGAGCTTCACTTGTAATTACTGACATAATTAATTTCAACCCTTTTAAGTGCTTTGCCTCTGTCACGTCTAAAGATCATATCTGAATTTTTAAAACCAATTGGCTATAAACCGTTATGCACCTAAAGCTTGCAGTTATGCTGCTCTTAAATGGAGGATCAGCAGGGCAATGTGTGTTCAATCACGCTTTGATTCTCCCAATCTGCATTACCCATGGATCTTCTCTTTGAGAAGAACTTGGAAAGCAATTCTTTGCTAGTATCTCAGAAGTGAAAAGTTTTAAATGCGACCAAGGGCGTATCCAGGACTTTTCTTAAGGGAAGGAGTTTTTTTCGTGTGGAGGGGGAGGGTTTACAAACAATTGGAAATGTATCGAAAATTTTTCTTTTTACATGTTTTTTTTATGTTTTTATGTTTCGGACAAAACTTTCGGGAGGGGTCTCAAATTCTGTGACCCCACCCGTGTATCCAAACGTGGGCGAGAACTCTTGAACAAGAGCGATATTTTGGAAACATAATGTCATTGTTTGCTTCTATAACTATAAGGGTGGGTGTTTCGCCAGTAATCGTTAAGTCCCTTAACTTAAGCGCTCGCTGGACTTCTCTTAGTGAGCTGTGGATACGTCGAAGACATATGGTGCTAAACATTCATAATATTCTTCTTGATTCTTGTACAATTAAATACGATCTTCCCTTGACTTAACAATATCGATCCTTATCTTATCTTGATTCTATGGTATTTTTGTTGAGACTACGATTCTCTACTATGATTTCCTATGTTGAGAATACGATGTTTCGAACGTCTCTCCACAACTGATTTTACAATGCAATCGCGTGTACATTTATTACTTTGGTCTCCCACAATTACTTTTCGATAACATTTCTATTTACATCGCATGTGTAATCGCTATGTCGTTGTTATGATTATTTCAAAAGGTTGACCTGTGGTCAGTATTACCTAAGTATGTTATGTTTTTTCCAAGTATTGCATGAGGGGCCTAAAATATTAATCAAAACAGCGGGGGCGATAATGGGACCACGTGACCACTAAGGAGGCGGAAACCATAAAGGGTGCGAAATACTGATTTAGACAATCATCGCTCCTGCTAATGTTTGTCATTTTACAATATGTAAAATTTATATGGAAGTTTTGGCCTGACCAACGAGTGTGACGGTGCCTGTAGTTCTACAGTTGCCTGCAGATTGAGTTCAAAGATCATGAGGTGCAACAGTTTCTTAGGTTCTGTCCTAGCGCCTACCCCGACCCATAGCCAAGCGGGAACTATAGAAATCTATGCTTTCCAGATTTACTATCAGCCCTTGACTCAAGTATTAAGATTTAAGGATATGTAGGCAGTAAGGAGTTGCAACATAAAGCCTTCAATAGGAAATGCTGCTCAATTCAGAATACCCCCTTCCAATTTTTACCCCCGGCTACGGGCCTGTGTCTACCGTTAGATTGTCTTTCAACTTGTTTACTATCGATCGCTCTTGTTTGTGCTTTGGCTCCTGTTTGTTGTATTTTGCTAGTGGGAAATCCAAAAATACCGTAGACAGGCGTATCAGTACTCTCAATACACCCTGGTTGTTTCTTTCTATAATCTCCATCTTCAATCCCGTAACTACATGTCCAGTCACTAAATTCCCCATTTACTCTTATAACTACTATTAATTAATAGGTTTCAAGTACTAAGAATTATGTTAATAGATTTAAGTTACTGAGAATTCTGTTGCTAAGTTTGAACTACTAAGAATTATGGTAATAAGTTTGAACTACTAAAGTTATGTTAAGTTTCAACTCTTAAAGATTTATATTAATAATTTTGAACTACTAAAAATTATGTTGATGAGTTCGATCTACTAAGAATTCTGTTGCTAAGTTTGAACTACTGAGAATTATGGTAATAAGTTTGAACTACTAAAGTTATGCTTATAAGTTTCAACTCTTAACGATTTATATTAATAATTTTGAACTACTAGGAGTTGTGTTGATACGTCTGAAGTACTAAGAGTGATGCTAATAAGTTCGAACTAATAAGAATGATGCCAATAAGTTTCAACCCTAAAAGATTTATATAAATAATTTTGAACTACTAGGAATTGTGTTGATACGTTTGAAGTACTAAGAGTGATGCTAATAAGTTCGAGCTAAATAAGAATGATGCTAATACGTTTGAGCTTATAAGAATTATGCTAATAAGTTTCAACCCTTAAAGATTTATATTAATAATTTTGAACTGTTAGAAATTGTGTTGATACGTTTGAACTACTAAAAATTACATTGATGAGTTCGAGCTACTAAGAATTCTGTTGCTAAGTTTGAACTACTAAGAATTATGCTAATAAGTTTGAACTACTAAGAATTATGCTAATAAGTTTGAACTACTAAGAATTATGCTAATAAGTTTGAGCTCTTAAAAATTATATCAATAATTTTTAACTACTAAGAATTCTGTTGCTAAGTTTGAACTACTAAGACCATGACCGACCGGCTGGCCGGCGAGCTCATGGACGCGTCGAACAACCGCGGCGCCGCAGTCAAGAAGCGGGAGGACACCCACCGTATGGCCGAGGCCAACAAGGCCTTTTCCCACTACCGCTGGTAACTCCCGCGAGAAAGAGATCATTGAACCATGGCCCGCGCGACCCCTCTCAATCGTTATCGAAATATCGGCATCATGGCCCACATCGATGCCGGCAAGACCACCACCACTGAGCGCGTCCTCTATTACACCGGCCGGTCCTACAAGATCGGCGAGGTCCATGAAGGCACAGCCACCATGGACTGGATGGAGCAGGAGCAGGAACGCGGCATCACCATAACCTCGGCCGCCACGACCTGCTACTGGCAGGACCACCGGGTCAACATCATCGACACGCCCGGGCACGTGGACTTCACGATCGAGGTCGAGCGCTCCCTGCGCGTGCTGGATGGTGCCGTCGCCGTCTTCGATTCGGTGGCGGGTGTCGAGCCCCAGTCGGAGACCGTGTGGCGCCAGGCCGACAAGTACAAGGTTCCGCGCATCTGCTTCGTCAACAAGATGGACCGGATCGGCGCCGATTTCGATCGCTGCGTCGAGATGATCGTCGATCGCCTGGGCGCCACGCCGCTGGTGGTGCAACTGCCGATCGGTGCCGAATCGGAGCTCCAGGGCGTCGTCGACCTGATCGCGATGAAGGCGATCGTCTGGAAGGACGAGTCCCTTGGCGCGGAGTTCGTGGTCCAGGATATCCCGGCGGATCTGGCCGAGCGGGCGGCCAAGGCCCGGGAAGTGATGATCGAGACCGCCGTCGAGCAGGACGACGATGCCCTCGCGCAGTATCTGGATGGCGAGGAGCCGGATACCGCAACCCTGAAGCGGTGTATCCGCAAGGGGACCTGCGGGCTCTCTTTCGTGCCGGTGCTCTGCGGCTCGGCCTTCAAGAACAAGGGTGTTCAGCCGCTGCTGGACGCCGTGGTCGACTACCTGCCGTCGCCCATCGACGTTCCGGCGATCAAGGGCGTCAAGATGGACAGCGACGAGCCGATCGTCCGCAACAGCGACGATAGCGAGCCCTTCTCGGCCCTGGCCTTCAAGATCATGACCGATCCCTTCGTCGGTTCGCTGACCTTCGTGCGGATCTATTCGGGCGTGCTGCAGTCGGGTTCCTCGATCTTGAATTCGGTCAAGGACAAGCGCGAACGGATCGGCCGCATGCTCTTGATGCATGCCAATTCGCGCGAGGATATCAAGGAGGCCTATGCCGGGGATATCGTCGCGATCGCCGGCCTCAAGACCTCGACCACCGGTGACACGCTCTGCGATCCCTCGAACGCGGTGGTGCTGGAGCGCATGGACTTTCCCGATCCGGTCATCGAGGTTGCGGTCGAGCCCAAGACCAAGAGTGATCAGGAGAAGATGGGCGTGGCCTTGGGCCGTTTGGCCCAGGAGGATCCCTCGTTCCAGGTCGCCAGCGATCCCGAGAGCGGCCAGACCGTGATCAAGGGCATGGGCGAGCTCCACCTGGAGATTCTGGTCGACCGCATGCGCCGCGAGTTCAAGGTGGAAGCCAACGTGGGCGCCCCCCAGGTCGCCTACCGCGAGACCATCAGCCGGAACGCGGAGATCGACTATACCCACAAGAAGCAGACCGGTGGCTCGGGGCAGTTCGCGCGTATCAAGCTGGTGTTCGAACCGCTCGAGCCAGGCGAGGGTTTCGTCTTCGAGAGCGCGATCACGGGCGGCGCGGTTCCGCGGGAATACATCCCCGGCGTGGAGAAGGGCCTGGGCAGCGCGCGCGAGGTCGGTGTGATCGCGGGCTTCCCAGTCATCGACTTCAAGGCGACCCTGGTGGACGGCAACAGCCACGACGTGGATTCGAGCGTGCTTGCGTTCGAGATCGCCGCGCGGGCCGCTTTCCGCGAAGGCCTGCACAAGGCCAAGCCGCAGCTGCTGGAGCCGATGATGCGGGTCGAGGTGGTGACGCCGGAGGACTACATGGGCGACATCATCGGCAGATAAAATAAAAAAACCCGATGATTTCTTTTCATAAGATGGTGTGGTCCTTCATCAAAATCTTGGGACACCAGTGTGCCATCGTAGTGAAAGGGTTAAGAAACATATCTATTGATCTTGTGGAAATCTTGCTCTTAATGTATGTATATGCGCATACTTACCTGTAGGCCTATGAGCCAAACGTCTTGTTTTCCGTACTCTTGATCCATGAACTATGTTTCATTGAAATCATCATCGATAATAACAAGTAATGTTCTACCATATCCACTTCATTTGTTGTATGAGTAAATAATATTTACAAAGCATCTGTATCCATTAACCCTGCCCTCATAGTTCACAAATTGATAAAAAATGTATCTTACTTTAACTTATGGAAGGATTTATTTATTTACTTGCTTACCTTTAGTTTTCAAACATTAGAAATGAAATTTCTTTTAGAAATCTCTATGTGAAAAAGAAAATTTTAATATTGCGTTGGGTAACGGATTCATATTGCTAAACGTTTTCGCCATACACTGATATCAGCAGTCGTATTTAGTGAATTGAAAAAGCTTTTTACGATGAATTATAGGAAATTAGAAGACCAATACACATCGTAGAAAATAACGGTCATGAGAGTTTCCTGCAACTCGTGTTATTGAAAAAGGCATAAATTGTGAACAAATTCTTTTTGTCGAGAGAGTACAGGCTTCTTCCTTTGAGATAAATGCAACTTCTAAAGCGGCCAAATGAAAAGAAGATCGGGCTTTGTCTTATACCCTAAACAAATCCTATCAGTAGTTGTCAGCACACGATGGGCTTTCAAGCAAACAAGCAAATGCTGTCCTATTGCCGAGTCTGTTTTTGGATCTGTTGACTTGGCTTTGTTGGTACGATTCGGTAAATTATTGGAAACATTCCTGCGTCTACTAATGAAGGTCGGCACAAGTTGCGCGATTCTGTCATGTAACCTCTGCGACGTACGACCCATATATTTGCTCGCCAAGCGACATGTGAATTTAAAAACTAATAAATTTAAATGTGCGACAGGCAGTACGTCTTTGGGGGCAACAGGCAGTAAATCGAACCCGTGACCTACACTTTCAGTGGGCTTTGGACAAACAGACGGGCCGTTTGGTAGTCCTTTCTCTGTAAAGTAACATGCCAAAAAAAGGCTAGTCTCCATTTGCGTTAAGCTGGAAGTCGATGTCAACCGGTGGATGATTTGGAGCTAATGCGGCGACTAGGGAAATAGAGTATGTTAACATAGGACGTCACCTAGCTCAGTCGGTAGAGCACATGCCGTGAAAGCGTGGCTCGCGGGTTCGATCCCCGGTTGCAACATGTTTTTTATTTCTCTAGTGTTCTTTTCAAAATACTATAGAATACTTATACTTATTCTATAAAACGAATCACTTTTTATTACTTATTGAAAGTTCTAAAAAGTTTATTTAGGACAGAATCCGAAACATTAAGTGTTTGCTAGACACTAATCACTAGTCCTGGGCCAATGAATGGGTTGTTGTTTTATAAAGTTGAATGGATAATGAAGATAAACATTTACTCACTAACAGACTGTGTCTCCCACGTGGGATACTTAATGTTAGCAAGTATGATCGAGATATTTTCTATTTCTCTAATATCTTATCAAAACCAAAGGTCGAGCAAAACTACATAACAAAACTACTCGCGCAATTATTTCTGAAATATAACTTGTCATAGCGTAAACAGCTGCTTCCAATTACTGCTATGTTCGAACGTAATCTCGACTGACATCAATATCTTAACAACGCTTCTGGATTGGATTACTACAAACTGACAGAACTTTTCGGACAACTCTTTGTAATTTAGCTGCAGATCATTCTTCATGAGGAGTTAAAAGAGAGATTTGTAATTTGATAGGGATATCTATTTGGTCAGGTTTTTAAGATTTGGTAATTATACAGCTTTAATCTCTTTAAAGTTGTCCTCAAAGTAATCCACATCAAGACTTAAATTCAAACTGCCATTTTAATGACCGTCTGGTCATAAGAGTTTAAAACCACAATAGCTTGCAATTTATGGGCGCTGACCGGGCTCGAACCCACGACGTCATGGTTACTAAACCAACGCCTAACCATTGAGCCATCGAGGCGTTTAGAGGTGAAGAGTTTAGTGTCAATCTTTCGCAATATATACATATATATATATATGTTTCTAACGATCTGTATCTGCCTCAGCCTGGCATTACAATTGAGTTGGGATAACAGCTGTTGGTTTCTTCATCTCTTTCTTCATAGCTAGTCTGTAGAAAATGGCTAATTCTACTAAATAAGTAGTAGTTTAAAAGAGTTATTTTAAAGGCATTACAGCTAATCGTAGACTAGTTACTCATGAAATGATGGCAATTAAAATAAATTATATACTTATTTTTGCCGTAGTCCTAATATTTCTATAATTTTTAACAAACTTGTAAAAGAGTAACGTTATCAACCTGTTTAGGAGGTCATATGAATGCTACATGACAAAAAAAGGTTCACTTAAAAATAAATAAGCGAGAATTCAGAGTAAATTTTGCAGAGAAAAGAAAATACTCTATACTTAAGTACAAAACATGATTATAACAACACTTTAAATAGGATAACCGTCATAATGATTTCTTGCCACCTGTATCTTAATATAGGACTTATGAATTAATCAGTTGTTGCACATGTATTGTGCCATCCAATCAATTTTGCTTGAAAAAGTGCACCGAATAAACTATTACTTTTTCTATGTTTCTTTTTGTTATCTTATAAAAACTGAAAGACAGAGTACGTATTTATTACAAAAGAAAGATCATCATAATATATAGATGAAATGCTCATCCCAAATGTTTTATTGACAAGCAGATGGTTACTAGACCTGAGCATATTTTAAATTATCATGAAGATATCTCATCTTAGCGATATAAAATAATAATAGGCTACAAGATTGTTATGATAAATATTGACCTTGTTTACAGGCACGACGCTTGATTGCATACTGATAATTTGATAAAGCAGTATGCGACATGCTGTACACCTTAACTTATGTACTTGCACGATACCAACAAGCTTTTGTGTGGCACATGTTCTCTCTTAAACGCTCTCAATTCGAGACGTTAGAACCTTTAAAAGCTAAAATAGTAAGGACTGCTAAAAAAGGCAGTCTGAGACAATTAAAAAAGGTTAAAATCTCGAAACATTCGTTTAAAAAACAAAGATGAGTCTCAGCCTATTTCTTTATTTACAGACCCATTAATAAAAGTTACTTACCCTTTTATAATTTGCGCAAAGTGGCCCTAACAGAATGCGTATATGGCTTGAAAACTCTCCACAGTAGCAGACAAATCGTACAAAGTACAATTGGCAGTGCGAGAAAGCTGGTTTCCTTGTCGCTTTCGTTTAAAATAGAATATTAATTACAAGCACGCGTTCTTCATAAGTAGATTTATGATTCCGCTTCCTTGAAGGCACTTGCTCTACCTCATGGCTCAGGGACTCAATTCTTTTCATTTTGTCTTTGCGATACCGCGTATATTGGAACGGTCAAGCAAATAAGAGATTTCTCTAACATATTTGTCTGTTTACTGATAGCGGTAGTGAATTTCTAAGAGATTAATTTGTGGATGATATTAGAGGTGGCAACGCAAATGTTTGTTGGTAGGGGAGAAGATATGGCATATGGGAACGCTGTTTGATAAAATTGAAAACGAGCTAATGAGTAATTAACCAAAACTGTCAAAACTAATCAACTAGCAGCAGGTATTCTAGCCTTTATTTTGATCAATGAACGTGAATTACCTATTCCACAACAAATTGGTACTCAGTCCAATCAGGATGTACTATTCATGCTAATTACTTGATGCAATATACTGAGCAGCGTGAACAGAACCCTCGCATTATGGCCTACCAACACCTAAATTTCATTTTAAACCAACCTTTTTGTGTCAAGCTGTGTTGAAATCTACTCATGATATAAGAAAGTCGATCCTGTACTAACACAAATTGCATTCATATAAAACACAGGATAACAGACCTTTTAGATTGCAGTCGTGTCGGAGTTTTTGAATTTGGCAAGTGAAGTGGATGTTTTGAGAGATATGTTGGTAAATCTATTCCATAAACGAGGGCCTCTATATTCTATGCTATACTGCTTGGCTCTCGTTTTTTCTAAGCGTCCACTCAAGTTTAGATCTGAGAAGCGAGTTGTATATTTATGTTATATTTTCTTAACAATAATAGGATGATAGGCTAATAGATTATTTCTGATACAAAACTTTGGGATTAAAATTCGGTGTACATTTAATTTATAGATGTTAAGTTTTTTTTGGTCCCTCATTAGTGGTCGAGTATTCGCTGTTCTGCCAGCTTCACATGTAGTTCTAATTGCTTCCTTTTGAAGTCTATGTATTTAATTTAGTTTTGTCTTTGGGACACTGGCCTACGCATCGTTTGCAAAGTTAAGGTAAATATGACTGAATGTAAAGTAAAAATATCTTAAGCTGTAAGGGTTAAGATATTCACTTGCCCTTTAAATTACTCCTATTTTTATTTTTACAACTTACGTTCAATGTCATTGATATGTACTTGCCAGGTTAGTTTTCATCTAGTCGTACCTAAACATTTTATTAAGCTTTTTCTTTGCATTCTGTTTGTGCAAATATGTAGAGGAGGCAAATTCATTGGGTAGTTAGTGATTGATGATAAAAATAGTACATAATTTGTTTTGTTTGTGTTGAGAGTCATTTTTATAACTCTGAACCACTGCTCAAAAGTCGTCATTGACTGTTTTGTATAAATGGTCAATATTGTTACTTGAAAAGGATACGTTTGTGACTGTTGCAAACATTATAAACTGTTTCTTTTTTATAAAAATTACATAAATTTGCCTGATTCTCATGATTCTTCAAAGTTTTGAAGTGAGCCTCAAATATTCTTAAATAATTTTAAAGTTTCCCTCAAGGATGGTTGCACTTAACACATTGTGGAACTGGTTCATCCTTGTCATGAACTTAACTCAACTGAAAGTGGTTTCTCTCTTGATAGGCTCTTTATTTTCCAACAATTTGAATTCAGAGTGGAAACTGTCATTGGAAAATCTTTCGAATATTCTTAGACTTTAAGAATTTTAAGCCTCATGATTCTTTTATAAAGAATTCTTTTAAAAAAACAGTGTAACGTCTATCTTGCTTAACGAATTTTTTTAGGTTATTTATGTAAATGTTGAATAATAGAGGGCCAAGAATTGAACCTTTTGGAACTCCACACTCCAGTAGGGAATAATCAGTTTTTGTACCTGGTAGTTATACATAGTATTTTTATTCTTAAGGAATGTTGTAAACCATTGCAATTCAAGATTGTTTACCCCGCAAAAAGGTAGATTTTCTGGTATGGTCTACTGAATTAAAAGCTTTTGAGAGATCGATAAAAACTTCTAAGGTAAAAATTTTCTGTGTCATTGCTTTTCTGATTTTTTCTATTAGTTTAATACTTCCTAATTTAACTGAGTAATTGTTTCGAAATCCAAATTGTTTTTAATATAAGACCCTTTTGTCTTGAAAGTGTTTGTAAATTGTGAATATACATTTTTCTCTAACATTTTTGAGAATACAAGGAGTATAGATATAGGCCAATAATTAGATATTATGTATGCTTTGTCTTGATATCTATCCTTGCCTAGAAATTTTGAGGGTCGGAGAAATTTTTCCATCCTTGATGTAGAGAAAGAAGCAGCTGATACTAGCTTCTAACAGGCTGTTAAACGTAAAGCCAACCCCTCCTTTTTCGGGTTAAAATCCTTTGAAAAAACATATCTTGAAGTTTAATGAATTTCGTTTAATGTTTAAAGTTATCTAAGTTCTAGCGCCGTTTGAAGCAGTGATCGTCTCGTTTTCTTCGAATCTTCGATTCTTTGACTCAAATTTTCTTCGATTCTTTTTGTATCCAGGGTTTAATCTCACTTTGTTACGGTTGTTTCCACGATCCAATTTGATGAAAGTTCAAAAGCATTTTTCTATGGTGCTTTTAGACAAATCTACTTCTAATTGCTATCTCTAATTTAATTGGCGTAACAACCCCTCATTGTTGTTTATGTAATCTTGGAGATAGATCACTTCACCAAACAAGCAACCATACAAGCCTTAATGCTCAACAAAGCAGTTGTACAAACTCAATTACAATAAAAATACTGAATGAAGGGGAAAGAGAACATTGTCTTTAAAATTTTATAAATCACCTTGCAACATATTAAACAATGCAGTTTGAGACTTAGGTCTACCTAGAGACAATAACATACAAGACAAAAGACAACTTGCCACAGAGATGTAAACATGAGAGGATTTCAACTGATTCAAGGACAACAAGCTTATGAAAGTAATTTAAGGTTTGTGATAGGGCAACATCCAAAGATTTTCATAATGGAACAAATCTTATGAATAGTATGATGCAGACTAAATTTATTACTACAATGCATTGGTGGTTCAAGTAATCTTGGAAGTACTTAGTTGATCTCATCAGACATGACACTTAAACGTATCTTGGCTTGATCTTTTTACTGACTGTCACTATCCCCTTAAATTCAAAGATTATACTTCATCAAAATTTTCATGACAACATGCATGGTGACATGTTTCAGTAAACCCTCTTTCAACATGCAACTACTGCCCTTCGTAGTTGTTCAGTAAAGACAATATTGAGAATTTCTGTGTGCAAAACATCTGGCATTATTAACTTGGTTAATATTGGAATAATGGTCAAATTCTGAAACATTTTTGGCCCTACTCATCCAAGGGCACTTTTATACCATAATTACACTGTAAATATCCAATTTGCTTAATTGTTTATTGTTAGTTTTTATGCTGCCTTATACCTATGACCAATGCCTTTTCTTTGTGCCACTGCACTGATTTGGTGGTGCCATAAGTATCCTCCTGCCTGTATCTAGGAAGTAAACTCTGCATATGTACCAGACACTGGAAGTTACATGGGATCACCTGGGGAGGATGCACACCATTTTGTGCCTTCCTCTTGACAGTTTCTTTGCTCACATACCTCACCGTCCTTCAAGATTATGTTTGACCTCTTCTGCTTGGCAGTGCCTAAAAAACCCTTTACATCCAACTTCAACAGAAAAGTGCTTGTGTCCGACCTTTTTCTCCACATTGCTCTAAAAATCGTTCATAGTAATTGCTTTTGGAACTTTGGCAGCATCTATATTATGCTTATGTGGTATCATTAGTTTGACAAGGTCTACTTTTTTCTTCATACTAAATGCCAATATCTGATTTTATTCTGGTTGATATTGGAAGAAACTGTTCTCAGACTGGTATATCTCATCTGCTGTGATTTCTCATTTACCTCTTTAACTCTCATCATTTACAGTCTTCTTTGTTCATTTTCATATCGATCTACTGTCCAGACTTGAGTGTAGTGTTTGTAAGAAACAGTACCATATTTCCTCTAATTATAAACCTCTATAATTAATTGAGGGCATCAAAAGGCGGGTCTATAATTACAAGGGGTCTATAATTACAGGGGGTCTTTAATTTCCAGAACAAAGTTTTCATAAAACAGGGCATATAGAGTTTCAAGAAAAACCATGAAAAATACATTTATACTTTTCATCATTACATTTATAATTTACACCAATACCTTTTCATCACTGAATTCGACCAAAACGAAAAACTGTTTGCATACGTCCAGTACAAATTCAATAGACATTGATATTTGAATCCAAATCATTGTCAATATGTAAATGTTCAGTAGCACACATTTCACGTTCTGTTTCTGTGGTTACAAATGGATTTCCAAGGAAAGGCTTGTTCAGAGTGGTGAGTTGCTCCTTGAGGTGTTGCACACCTTTTTCACATTGTTGATTTTCCTTAACACAATGTATTTTGTCATCATCAGAGCCGTCAACAGGTGAAGTGAGTGCACTGAACTTGAATGATTAAACAATAACTTTTGTGGAGAGACTGTCCCAAGAAGACAAAATCCATATCTGCCGCTTTCATATAGATATAGAAGGGGTCTGTAATTAGTTAAAGGCACCAAAAAGGGGGGCTATAATTGGATGGGGGCTATAATTACTAGATAATAGACTATCAATAAATAAATATATATATATATATATATATATATATAGACTATCAATAAATAAACACTAGCATGATATCATGTATATATGTATGTATATATATATATGTATGTATATATATATATATATATATATATATATATTCTCAGCAGACACATTGCAATTATATATATATATATAACAAGAAGCAGAATTCTCTATCTTTAAGTTTCACGTTTAGCTTTATCAATGCCTTTTCATTATTTCATTACAAGTCTCCAAATTTAAACTCAACAAATTCTTTTATGAAAATCTAACTTTTGTAAATTTAGTAACAGAACTAAGTTGTTAAGTGTCATTCTAGATTAAAACAAAGTTTAAAATTACATTCTTGTAAGCTAACTTGTGCCCTAAAGTCAGGAAATGCTTGTGGAGTTCCCTCTGAAAGCATGCCTCTCCCCTTCTGACCTTACGTTGGTTCTCCTTATAATTATTCCAGTGATAGCGCCATGGTGTGGTTGTTTCCCCCAACATAATCCTTTTGACAAACTGACACTGAATTAAGTGAATAATGTTGGAAGAGTTGCAGTCTAACTTGTAATTAATTCGAAAGGTACGTTGATTGCATTGAAAATATTCCTTTTCGACAATATTGAGACAAGCCTTGCATCTCACACTCATACACTTCGTGTAACCCCTTGTATTACTTTCAATTGGCTTTTTGTAGCATTAAAAAATTACAAGCTCCTCAATGTTGAGCATACCTTTGCTCATATCCATTCTGAATTGTGTATAGATTATGCAGATACTTCATAATAATGGATATGTTGGCCCTAATGTAAATGTTGGTAACTGAAATCTACATACACATTGGCAATTTGCTCATATATCGTAGAAAGAACTCTACCCTATTTTTGTGCTTTTACTTTGAAATGAATTAAACAACTACGAGGGACATAAATTGGTAGCAGCAGCGGCACTTGTGTGCATTGTTACCTTGTTGCACAATGCTGTTGCTAGGTGAAGGTGGTGACATACCTTAAATTGGACTGCATCTGTGAAACTCTGTCTGGATCCACATAAATTTGCAATAATTTAATAATATGATATTCATCTATGGAGCTGACCAAGATTTTTGTCTTTGTCAATTCTAGAATTGATATTTTCATGCATAACTTGAAAGTCTTAAGAGAGTGAATACCTGTCATCATGGTATATTTTTAAAGCCCCAATGACGTTTTTGGATTAAAGAGTGATGAAAGGCCCCAGGAACAGTAGTGGCCTTGCAGAAGTGAATCTACCCTTGAAACATTCAGCTATTCCATTTGTCTTGTGAGAGAAACAAAAAATCCTTCCTCTTGTTTCACAGACTGCAGTTCTATGCTGCTACTTGTGTAAACTACTAACATTTTCACTATAACACAAAGGCATGCTCTTTTTTGATAACTTGTTGCAAGGAAATTCCCTTAATAATCATTAATGAAGTTACTCTTGTACTATACATAAGTTAAGGAAGTGTTTGCAGTGATAGTTTTGGCAGCACAATAGACACTTCCCGAATTGCCATGACGTAATCTTTTTTGAGCATGAAAACGGGACCAGAGTTATCAGTTGCAAACACAGTCACTCTGTAAAAGCATTTGACTGTGAAATACAGTCAATCTTCACGTAAAATGTACGAGATGGAGAAATCTAATCAAATAAAAACCGAAAAAGCCTGGTTATTTAAATCTACTTGATGTTGCTGTTGCAGTTTCGTGGAAGTCTTCTGAAATTTTACTTCCTTTCACGATGCATAAAGTCGAACACCATCTGCTTAACAGCGGAAAGGAGAAAGGTAGTACCATTGCATGAAAACACTTGACAGAGGACGAAGATTTAAGAGAGAGAAATCTAACAAAAGATTCAAAATGCACGGAGAACGTAAAGGATTTTGTTAATTGGCAGCGGAAGCATCAGTGCAGGGCCATAAGAGTTTCCATCTCTAAGCAAAGTCACCATTAAGAACAGCATCTTGTAGCCTACATGCTCAGCAGGTAAAATGGAATCGGGCCTAGTTCTCAATCTAGCGGAGCTATTATTAAATCTATGGTGACCATGCACAAAGTTTAATTAGGCAATGTTTGTAAACGAGTCAAATGATAACTTGATTACCTCGTATGTTTAGCTCGTGATGTTTTCAACGTAATCATCTGGGTTGGTCATATGTTGTTATTCAGGCATCATGTGCTATCCATAGGCATAGGACTTGCACAGGTCAAAACGATATCAGGTCACCTTGAGCCCAATTCATGATCTGGTTTCCGTGGTGTATAAATATCGTTATTATTACGAGTCTAAGAGTTGGATTGTTTGTCGAACTTCGACGTTATCGCTCTTTTTGTACATGAATTTTGATATCTGAGTCTTTGCGGCTGGGTCACATTTAGCTTCCGCCAAATTTGTACTTCAGTCGAAAAGCTTGATGAATACCTCAATTCATCGCAAAGTGTCTCACTGAATTCGCATATCGAGCTTACCTTGTGATTTTGTAGTAGACCTTACTGACTTTCGTAGCACGTTCTTTTCAAGTATCGGAGGTACCCTCGAACCCTTCAGCAGTTAACTGGAAGTCACGTCAAGTTGCCAAGGACAATCTCTGTCATTTCACAAGTTTAAAGGCCCATTAGATTCTGACAGTCAATCGTATTAAAGTCAAACGTCGAAACAACCAAAGAAATATTGAAGTAGATTACAGCAGTGTGCCTGCTTTTGACTTCCTGGAAAGGTGATATATAAGGAGTATTCTCTTAAATAGGAATGTTGACCTTTAATCCATAATGCCTTGGTTCCGTTTAATTTACTAAGTCACTGTTAAGCATTCCTGCCTAATATGGTAGAGGAACTTTGTATTCCAAAGGTGTACGTTGTGTGTCAATACAGGGCTTAACTATCAGACTCACATAAAATCAGTGGGCGTAAGAAACATATACGGTCCTTTACAGCCCTGCAAAATATTAACTTTGGAAATAAATTTTAACTTTTGAGGGGCAATTCACCATTTAATGCAATATTAACCCAACTTGCAAGCGTTAGGTTTACAAGGTCTGCTTTTTATTTGCCATTGTCTGGCGCAAAAAATGGTGAGCAATTTCTGTACTTTGAGAAAGGAAATCTACACGATTGAACGAATATACATCCATAAATCTCTGATCTCACTATTTATTACCCCTATTATAATTTACATTGTAACATCCGTATTTCATTTAAACTGTCCAAAAATATATACTTCATATGGTGTGTGCTTGCCTATTGAATATTCAATGTTGCCTTGTCCATTTCTTGTTTAAAATTTGACACCATAAAAACTTCCATTGTTGAGAGTATAGGCATACATCATTTATATATAGATTTAGGCTTGCCTAGTGGAACCATAAGAAAAAGTGTGAGCACCTTCATATAAACATAGCCAATATGTACTGTTAGAAGATCCATAGCTAGCTCAGTCACAACCATTAGAGGTGGAGTGAGGGCTGATAATTCAGTGTTGGAAATTGATAACTTTAATTAACAACCGATTATTATTATAGAAAAATAACGATGAAACTTTCAAAACATCCACAGACAAAGAAGAATGAGGACACACGAGTAGCTGCATCTGTTTTGTTTAAATGTACACAGACCATCACTACTTATAATGTACACATGTCAGCAACAGGATTTCAATTTTATAACTGACTGCATTTTAAACACCTTTACCACTTACAAATATCACATGGATGCATCACAGGAATTAAGGATACTCCAATAACATAATTAGATCATTCAGCATAACGGTATTTCTCTACAACAATATAAGCCGAACTGAGCAAGCTTTTAAAAGGAAGGAATTTGTGCTGGGCATATTCCTGGATATAGAAAGCATTTGACGATGCCACTTTCGAAGCCATAGAGGTAGCTAAGGAAGAAGAAAGTATTGATCAATGCACTCAGAAATAGAACTCCCGTATGCTTCGAACTCGACAAGCAGTCGTAGACCTGAAGGGAGTCAAACTATCCAAAAATGTTCATAAGGGGCATCTCTGCGTATATATTTATCTATATTCCTCTACAGTTTTGTATTCAGCACTCTGGTAACGAATGGCATATACAGCATATTGTTCTAGGCTATATATATATATATATACATATGTATATGTCTGGCACTGATGAAGGCTCAAAGCCGAAATACAATAAATATTAATCAATTAATTTCCCCGTACCCACTGAGTGGAGGAGAATTCGCCAAAGATTGACACTAAAAATCTCCGCTTTAGCTTTTTGAGCCTTGATGGCTCAATGGTTGAGGCGTTGGTTTAGTAACCATGGGGTCGTGCGTTCGAGTCCTGCCAGCGCCGTTAAATTGCAAGCTATTGTGGTAATGCTCCACTCTTTGAGAATTATATACAATTGCAATGTGACTGCTGAGAATATGTATATGTCTGGCATTGATGAAGGCTCAAAACCGAAACACAATAAATATTAATTAATGAATTTCTCCGTACCCACTGAGTGGAGGAGAATTCGCCAAAGATTGACACTAAAAATCTTCGCTTTAGCTTTTGAGCCTCGATGGCTCAATGGTTGAGGCCTTGGTTTAGTAACCATGGGGTCGTGGGTTCGAATCCGTTCAGCGCCGTTAAATTGCAAGCTATTGTGGTAATGCTCCACTCTTTGACAATTATATATAATTGCAATGTGTCTGCTGAGAATGTATACATACATATATGTGTGCGGCACTGATGGAGGCTTAAAGCCGAAACACAAAAAGTAATAATTAAGCTCCCTTAACCACTGAGTGGAGGAGAATTCCCGAAAGATTGACACTAAAAATTTTCGCCTTAGCTTTTGAGACTAATGGTTCAATGGTTGAGGCGTTGGTTTAGTAATCATCAGGTCTTAGGTTTGAATCTGGTCTGCACCGTTAAATTGCAAACTATTGCGGTCATTCTCCACTCTTTAAATAATTTATATATATATATATATATATTGGGCTTGCTTTGAAAGTAAGCTCTTGAGTTGCTGTTCAAAAATTAACAAAATAAGAACTGTCTCAACGTTTTGATACTTCAAACATCAAAGACCCGCTGCCAAGTACAGGCGATGTTCTAAAATGTATTGATTATAGAAGAAGCGGAAGCTTATTTTTTTTATCCGAATCTATACAATGGCTTCTATATAAAAATTTCACATCCCTAATGATACTTTGTTTCCGGTCTGTTTATTGCCTTAGAGGTAGTGATTGATCACAAGACAGTATATAATGAGGCTGAAAAAGAAACAGTAGTCTACAAAACCTTCACCAGGAGATACTTCGATCGCAAAATCGACATGGAGAAACCGGAAGAATGCTAGATGATGGACTTCTCGTATCAAGTGAATCGTGCATTTTAGCGTTATGTTGTCTTTGCCTTAGTGAGTCCTATACCAATCTTGGTGATGTTATCCAGGAATTGCCTATTGCACGATTTGCTGAGAGTAATAGAAGACGTCGATGAATACAAGTCACTTAGTTTTACATTTCACTTACCATGTGAAAACAAATAAAATTGGCAACTCCCTCTTGTGCTAGCTACGGAAGTAACGTGCTGACTAACACTACATTTCTTACCAAAAGGTTGAAAATTGTGGATTTACACATCTGACATTACCGTTATGGCACCTATAAAACCCAAGTATATAAAAATTTTGGTCAATAAGAAGTAGTCATATTTGGTAAATGACGTTTCCGCTTACAACATTTATGACAACATTCATACTGATCAAAGAGAATTAAGGGAAAACGTAAAGAGAAGCCTAAAAATATAGCAGACCTTGCCAAGTACTGCAGCCTTTAAGTGGTACTAAAGCACCATAAAAAGACACTTCTTAAAGAATAATACACAAATGTGTAATACTGTGCAAGGACATAAAACATGTTACATAAATTTATCAAGATCACTCTAAGCGAACAATGTAAACTCTTTATTTTCTATACCCAAAAAGATTACTTCGAGTGAGCTGGAATGCACGAAGAAGCAACGCAAATATCTTAACCGAACTGGGAATCCAACGCGAGCTAGAGAATACCAAAGATATGTGAGAACGTCTAGAGGAAAGACTAAAACAACATGGCTTGCAACTGTAGAGAAAGGTAAAAGGAAAATTAAGGTGATGGTAATACGTGGTGGTAGGCTACAGCAAATCGGCACAGAGCAAGCTGCATAAAATAAGATTATGTGGCAAAACCTTACTCGGTGCGCTATGTCTTCCTAGGAGACGAAACGGCGTGTTAGAGGGAGAGAGGGATTCGAATACGATTTTCACCCGGATTATCAATTGCAACTTGTAAGTTTCCAAACTTAAGGGTCACCGAGAAGAGAGGATTTGATCAGTCAATATGGAAAATACACTAGAGAACTAGAAAATATGCCACTACCGGGGATCGAACCCATAACCCAAGCTTTCGCGAGGTGCGCACTATCAACTGAGATAGGTGACCTTCCGATGTTAACGTACTCTATTCTCTAGTTGCCATAATAGCTTCCAGTCATCCACCGGTAAACAGCTACATCCAGCTCAACGCAATAAGAGACCAGCCTCTCTGCACCAAGCATCTTGACCAAGGAAAGACTACCATCCGGCCCGTCTATCTGCCCAAAGCCCATTGAGAGTCAGAAAGTATCACATAGATGAGAGTATTTAAAAAGTCTTCAGTGCACACTACGCTGAAAAGGCGTACCTTTCACTCCGCTACTCATTTGTCTTGTGTGCTAACTTTTGGATTTGACCCCAATGAGTGCGTACACGTATATAGCTGCTGTAGGGACTCCTGGAAGCCTGATAACTTATCTTAGCTTCAGGTTTTCAAATTTGTAAATTCTATGCGACCAAACTCTTCATTCTTGCAGTCCAGGATGACATTAATAATTTCATCGACACATTAAGCATGTATACTCCTTCTCCCCAATAGAAAGTTGTAGCCTATAACTGTTATTTCATTCGAGCATGATACAAGTAAGAGAGCAGTTCGCTTTTCGGCTGTTTGGCTAGGAATGGACGCATTATCTGTTCTCATTGATGACAGATTCTTTCCGTGATACGTGAGAGGCGGTCCTACTTGGTCGTTAAACAAGGCTCATGGCTTGCTGGTCTACCCAGTAGCCTAAATTGAGGAGCGTTCCCCTTGGACACCCCAGATACCTTTTTTCTTAGTTGGCCTTTTCTGTTTATTTAGGGTTGTCTGAGTATCGGCTCACTGCTCATCAGGGGTCTTAGATCGAGGGACCAGTTTGCGTGATATCATCGTTGGGGGTCCAGGTGATAGCCTAGCTTGTGATATTTTGGCAAAAGGTGACTGTGGACACTAGACAGTGTGTTCTCGACGAAAGAAAGATTTGAACTCGCACTGGGGAATCTTTGTAATGACCTGTTGAAAAATGTTGTTGTTTCGGAAGACAACTAGAAAACTCCTTCTCTCTATCTCGATAGAGCTATGTCTTTAATTTGTTAACAAAGTTATATCTTGTGTAAATCGTGGCGAGCCAGTGACACTCTTTACATTAACAAGCTGGATTTTTTTCGGAGGAGGGGGGTATGGGGTTAGGGCGTTTGGTACCGAATAATAGGAACAAAGGGCTTCGCGGCTGTTCAAGCTCTTTAAAATCACCCTTGCGCCAGACTAGGGAAAGAAAGGGTTTGCATAGAGAGAGATTTCTTTTCTTCTCGACAATCTCGTCAACTTTAGGAGCCTGTACAATAATAATTTTCCAAACATTCTTTTCTCTCCCGGCATTCCCTGGGCAGTATGCTAGCGTCCATTTAAATTTTTCAAGTGCAAGTGAGGTTACTTTCTGAAACTGAGGCTGAGCATCTCCCTAGTCCTCTGTTATCAACACTTTGTTAGCAAAATTCCGACGAAGTATTTCCAGTCAAAGGTTATACTCTGGATCTTGGAAATTGATAAGTTCTCTGACTGTATATCTACCAAACTCTATTTCAGGAAGTGCGTTAGTGCTTCTATCTTGCAAACATGGTATGAGTAACTTGTCTACTTGTGCCATTTGCTTTGTTTATATGGCACAAGTTCATCATGCCATTCGAGTCCTTTCAGGCGAGGTAGTAAACCAACATCAAACCGAAGTGGGCACGATAGCGCTTCTTAGCTCAGCTACACGTTTAATTATGGCCATATTTCAAATCAAACGTGAAATAGGCCTGGAGATAACTCCTAGTTCTACAATAACTTGCGAGAGACTAGTTCATGTCAAGTGTTGTTGTAAGATTACAAGAAGGACCAGCTTCCGTTTTGAACAAATGTTGGGCGCTACTGCAGTTTCGTATCCCCTCCTCCTCTAAAATCATCGCTAATGTATTTAAATAAAATTTATAACATGAGTAGTTTATTCTATCGGTAATTTAATAAAGCCTAATTAGTTTTCACGTACGTTAAACTCAAGATACAGAGGTTTATAAGTACCGTTGTTGCACTTACCGATTCAAACACAAGCGCGACGGATTCCATGTTTATCCAACAAATGTGATAGTACTGTTCACCCTGACGAGGGTTGATGACATTTATTTTATTCGGCATACCGTCAGCAAAGTTACCAAGTTCTTCGTGATTGTTTAGCTATGTAGCCTAGGTCAATAACGCGTTTGTTTCGTAGGACGGTGTAAGATTAATTCAGTGCAACTTTGATTTTTATCGTGTGTTAAGTATTGCAGACGTTAATAGACTTGATATAATTAGATTCGTCAAACTCTTTGGAGCTTCTCGTTTTCCAGCCTTCTTTGTCGTAACTTAGTATATGGCAAATTAGCAATTTGATTGCCATTTCTTTAGGGAAAGGAAATGCCTACACAAAAGACAGATAGCTTATTCTCTTATGTTAACAATTTTCTGTAGTCCTTGTAGATATATGAATTCACTTTCTATAAACCCAGCCTTGCTGACATATGCCGAAGTGTAAAATTACTGACAAGTAGCTACGAAAGGGAGTTTTCATTTTGATGCCCTCATCAATATCGATAAAATAAACTGGCATGTTGTAGTTTGATAATCACTATGAAAGAAGTATCACTTGGTGCCTTACAGTACATGACCACAAGAAAATTGATGAAATCGAAAGCTGTGTGAGCTTAAATGTTAGGAAGTAAATTACCAGCCCTAAAAGTTATGACACGCAGTAAATACTCAAATTCGAATGAAAACTAATGACGGGGGGGATTTTGATGGATTTCTATATCACCTCCATTGGTCTTAAGATACATGATGGGTTTTCTGCTTCTTTACTTCAAATGTAATACCCCAAGTTAAGAAGTGCCGCAAGAAAATCCACAACGCTTGTTATCAATACCCCCCTCTACACACAAAAAGACAATTGACTTTTTTAATAGTGCATCAGAAGTCACTGAAATATCGATCTTCCTTCTTAGGATTTTTGTGGATTTTTGTCAACCCCTCCTTGACAATTCGCGTCTCAAGATTCTACTATGCATGGCTTTACTAACTTTACTAAAACAGTTGCATTGTCAGGCTCCCCAAATTTTAAGAATAGCTCCTACAACTTTGTATTTCACTTTGTAAACACAGGCAGTGGTTGCTTCGTCTGCCATTTTATTTTTTTCTGCTGCGCGCAATCATATTGTTCTTTTACGCGGATATTGTGGGCAACAGCAACAACAATACCTGGCTTCCTTGTCCCTTGTGACGTCAAAAGTAGCCTCGTTCTAGGAGAACACATGAAAAACGCAGTTTTTTCTCAATTACTCCATCATTGATGCTAAAGATAATTGGTCACAATTATCATTTCTGGAAGCGTATCACATTAAGCGTTGTTCTCCGTCTATAAACAAAGGTTTAAAGTCATCTAAGGAGCTGCAGTTATCTTCGTGACATAATTGCGCTCTGCTTTAGTTTCTTTGTAACTCCTTTTTTCTAGGAAATAGACCTTGTTTATATAGGACTGCTGCATTGTTGATGTAGTAGAGAGCTGATGATGACAAGATAATATTGTCGAAATATTCTCAATAAAGATAGTTTTCCTTGAATTTGATATCATAAAATCAGGAAATGTCATTATTCGGTTTTTGTTTTGTTTTATTTTAAATAAGCCTCCCCCATGTATGAGAAGAGCCAAAAAGCCTATGTAAGGTAGGGTTAAAAACTAAATCAAGGTATGAACAATGTGCAAATATGCATGCGTATTTGCATTGAATGTGAAGTAAGAAATGTAGTGGCTATAAATACAATAAAATATTTTAAATTCCAATACACTAGCTATAACAACCTAGAAGGTTGCATCAAGTTACACCTCAATTAAACAGAAATCTACTAGCACCCTGTCAGCCTAAAATGTTTGGCGTGCAATGCAAGTTGTTGGCTTAAAAAATAGCATTGGCTGACTATGAGCATTCGGAAAAAAGATCCTCAGCTTACCGTATCTTTTATTCAGAAAATTTTCTACATAAGCGTATTTCCTTAGTCTAAAGATGTTATTCTTAACTTTCCGGCTCTATAAATTCAACCATGGAAATTGTGTCAAGTTCTGTTAGTAGTTCCCTTTGGCGTATTAAGCCGAGTATTAAACGCACTTGCTACGCTCATAACCCACTCTGACTTTGTCTCTAGCATCGAAGGATTTGATAGTAAAGTAACTAAGCATTTTAGCTGGCTAAGAAACAAGAGAATTTATTCTTTGTATAAATATTTCAGTTGACTTTAATTCTTCAGCTGCTGTAGATGGCTATGAGTATTTTCATTGTCTTCATTTGGTCTACATGTAAATGTCCTTCTTGATTGAATAACGCTGCTGACGTAGTTTCGAGCGTTCGATTGGTTCGAATTCCTTTGAACTTTCATTGCTAAACTTGAGTTTTCATAATATATAACTTTGGAATAACTGAGCTTGGGATTGTTACACATAGGCATTGTATCGCTACTTTGGGTTTTGATAAAGTGTGTTTACAAAGTGGATATCACTTATTACGGTTACTTTGACATCTATTTGGCTTGGTTTATGCCTAATTGGAAGTGATAATTCGGTATTTTCAACAAGGTCTCTAGTATCAAGTTTTAAAATGAGGGTGGAGGCATAGTAAGAATTTTTCTTGTGGTTGGTTTAGGTCCCAGGTAGGTTAAGGTGTACGTTCTCCGATGGCAGGAAACTATACAAGATAATTTAGGGGCTTAGTGGTTGGAAATGCGATGTTTAAACTAAAATAGAAACATTGAAACTTAGGTTTTAACGAGCTTTCCCAGGTACGACCCCAAAAAAGGTGGACCGACGCCGAAAGGGTCATCGCGCATGTCTAAGGCTTTCGGGCAACTGTAAATTCTTTTATAAAATGCTGTCTTGAGATTACACTCTCCCGATTAAGTGATCGGAAGCCAGTGAAAGCTACCAAATATTTCAAGTGGTCTTTTTCCTATCGATTATTCAAGTTCAATTAAGCTTATTCTGCCACCAAGATTATTTGTGGCGTAGCAAGGCTTTTATGTCCATCTGGTCTATAAGTTTAAATTCCCAATCGTGTATCCCCTGAAGGAGGTTCGCAGTCAAAGTGCTAAAAGAGGCCTTTTTGCGATGCAGGTCTGTTATCTCCAGATTTCTTTCTAATAAAATTTCTGTACTATGATTTATAATTATTAAATCTTGTCCGAAAAGGTGTAATGTTACTCTCTTTCTTAGAATTTCAAGACAAGATCATTGGTTTAGGTGACAGCACTCTTTTATGATCCTCATCGCAACCCACTACATTGTAATTATCAGATATAATCTTGTTGACTTTCCCGCTTAATCCTGGATGATAAGAAGGGGATAGTACAATCATCCTTAGGTTCTTTCCTTATGAGAATCATGATGATCCTTTTGCTTCATCATGGTTGAGACACTTACAGTATATTTTATCAGTGACCGGATCCTGACTGAACCCTCTAGCTAATAGCCATGCTCTAAGATCCTAATTTCTTAGCCCAAAATATTCGTTTTGTGAACAGACTCGCCTTAAACGTACCGTCTGGCTGTAAAGAATTGCCATTTTAGTTTGAAATGCGTGGCAGGATTTGAAATGGAGACACTGATGTGTATCAGTAAGTTTCACAAACAGGTCACTTGTAAACTTCCTCTGATTATACTTTAAGAAATTTCACAGTTGAAGGTGAGATGTCCTTGTTCCATATAGTATAAGGGCATATCACCTCCACAACTTTTTCTTGTCCAACTAAGCCATCAGGTGAGATGGCCAAGAATGGATGTTCACTCGTGATATTTAATCCAGATTTTAAGACGCAAACACCTTTAAGTTCTGAATATTTCTTAACAGCTACTGTCTCGTACTTTCCCTGTACTTTATGGCTTCTAGGTGACCAAGTTGTGGTGAGTGGAGAATACTCAAAGCAGTTTTTGGTTTATCTGCTTGCGCTGTGAGCTTGCAAATTCTTCCAAAGTGGACGATGTTATCCTTTTCATTCTCTCTTTACATCCACAGTGGACTTCAGAAACAGTTCAATTCATCACTGCAATAAGAAAACAAGAATAAAAATAGTCTATTATCTAGAATGAAAATGCAATGGTGTAGCCGACACTTTTCCTATAGAATTACCGTTACAAAGTATCCTACGCTGACATAAATGTATATGGGAAATTAATTGGATGTTTAAGTCCATAGAGAGTCACATAACCATAGAGAGTTAAGTAATGTCTTTCACATTGCAGAAACATAATTGCCCAACTGGGAATTTTATGCTGCTCTTTATGTGGATTGTCATTATTGTATTTGAGTACGATGTTTCATTGTTTCATGTGTTTACTGATTCCATTACTGGCAGCAGTTACTGTTCTTTTGATATAAGCTTAGTATTACGATTTGACAGCGTAAATGACTACTGTCATGCATTCTGGTTCTTTGTACAGTAAATACCTTCTCATTGTTTTCTGTAATGACATGGAAGTTGGTTTACAATGCTACCTTCAGCAATGATTATGAAATAATATATGTAGTAAACAACTCCCTACATTTGTTTTATCACTACGTTTCTTATACCCACCTGGTATTTGGCACTTATCTATAAAAACTGTGCGGTATCTGAGTGAATATGGACTTCATAAGTACATGTCATAAACAATTAATAGTGTGTCATCAAATATCTTTTTATGTGCTTGTAAGGTTCTAAAAGGTCTCATAAATGGAAGGAGATATTTACAGGTGACAACTTCCCATCTGAAGAACGTATGTAAAGCACTCTCACCTCTCAATTAGTTCAGTATTTGTTCCAGTAGCCCTGGCCTGACGACTCGATAATTCTTTCTTAAGATCTCTAAGCGACCATGTATCGTATTTCCCCAATATGTAGGAAACTTGAAATAACGCAATATACTAGTAGTATTAACAGCTGAAATTTACTTAGTTTGAGCGAACTACAATGCAAAAATGTGTATTTGGATGTGAAGGGCTCGTTTTGACAGGAAGCTTGACCGCTCATTTCAAACGAAGCCGAGAATCAGAACGAAAGTGGCACTTCCCTCATTACATGATAAATTTTCCAAACATTTGTGAAATGTTGCTCATTCTAATGTCGGCCTCACCAAACACAAGTCTGTTGGAGAGATCTCACAGCACACTGACCAAAATTTGTAATAAGGATAGGAACCAAATACAAACAAGAAACTTGAGACTTTGTATTTGCTGACCATGCACAAAATTAAGGATTTCAACAAGGAAGAGCTCTTTATGAAAGCCCAGGAACTGTTGGAAAAATGATTTTCTTGTCACAATCTTGTGATGTTGTTTCGTGGGCACTTTGTCATGGAAACTGACTTCCAAAGCATTGTTAAGTTGTGTCAGTCATTACATTTTTGTGCAGTCACATCTGAATCAGTTTTTACCGATTTTTCTTTGACAAAAATTTAATTTGACCGGACAACAGCTTGGAATTATGGGTTCAAAGAAACTTCAATTCTTCTACAACCTAAATGTGTAGGAACCTGAAAAGGTAGGGTGGGGTAGTGTTTAATTTGATCAGGAAAGAGTCCATGGGGCAAGAACAATGCTAAATCCACCCAAGATAATCTCAGGAAGAAACTTTTAAAGGCACTGCCTTGCAGTTTACAGCTTCGTTGCAAGCTGAAGTCCAAAATAATGAAATGGGCACCGCCTTTCATAAAAACCTAGAAATGCATTCCTGGTATTTTCAGGTGATAGTACGTTCTTATTGACTCTTCCTTCTTTCATGTATCCTGTTATCTTTCTTATCCTAAATTTATAAACTTTCTGACAGACAGATAGATTGTTTTGTTAATTGATTCGATTGTTTTGTTAAGTGTATCCTAAAATGCAACGTTTGATTGGTAATCATATACTATTTCCTCGGTGGCATTGAGATGTTATATTTCTTAGTTCCCAGACGTTTGACAGCGATGTCAACATTTACACCAAGTATCTTAAAATTTCCTAGATTCATTCGCCACTTTCTGACCCTTTTATAAACAGCACTCTTAAGCAAGTACAAAAAAGAGAGCTAACAAAATTTCTGTATCCCAATAAAGTGGGGCTTCAAATTTCTAAATAAACAAATCGGAAATAACTGTTTAAAACAACTGTAATTTCTATATATTAACACTTTCAGACTTTAACTAACATAGAACTTCATATTTGAAAATTTTAAAAAAAATTAAAATGTTCCTTTTATTTTTAGCTTTTAGGCTGTGCAACTCGAAATCCTTGGAGTTTGGAGGATACAGATCCTGTATCTGCGGGGATGAGTGTCCGATCAATGCCTTATACATTAGGACACCTTCTCCTCAAGAGTTTCTTAATGTCTGTCATCCCTCGTTGTCTATTAAATTTCGAGAAAGATTGCCTTTGAAACATTTTCGTCCTAACTCAACATTAACTTGTGACTCACCTGAACATAACTACTTCGAGATGCTGTTTTGGATTGATCTGTAGCAACCACAGTGATAAAATAATCTTTTGTTTCTTCTCGATCCAGTGCAACAGCTGTGCGTAATACCCCCGTGGTCTTGTTGATAGTAAACCTTAAAGCAATAGCAATAAATTATCATTAATGAAAGGATGCGTGATAACATGCTTTCTACTAAGCAGACCGATCTGTACATCAGGACGATATTTAGTCACTTACTTAAACATTCACTTACTGAACAAACGCTTACTCATTCAATCAGTCACTGCTCATTTACTTTCAAAGTTACTCTCACCTCATTCACTCACTCACTCACTTTTGCACATAGGCGCTCCTTTTATCAGTTAATAAGTACGCAACTTCCTCACTCATAGGCTTACTCATTCAATCAGTCACTGCTCATTGACTTTCAAAGTTACTCTCCTCTCATTCACTCATTCACTCACTCACTCACTCACTCACTCACTCACTCACTCACTCACTCACTCAATCACTTTTGCACATAGGCGCTCCCTTTATCAGTTAATAAGTACGCAACTTCCTCACTCATAGGCTTACTCATTCACGTACTGATTCACTCATTCGTTCACTCCACACAAAATCACACACTCACTCACCCGCTCAATCACTCCCTTACTCAGTCATTCGGTCACTTTCTCACTCACTCACTCACTCACTCACACACACACATACACGAACTCACTCACACACATACACTCACTCACTCACTCACTCACTCCCTGACTTACGTACTCAGTCGCTTACTCACTGATCCTTTCTCCTACTCACTTACACACACACACATACACACACACACATACTCACGCTTTCACTCATTTGATCATCTTGTTATAATATCACTTCCTCATCCTCTTACTCACTTACTCGTCCATTAATTCACTTACCAGCTGTTGAGCTAATCAAGCAACAAAACCACATACCAAGACACAGTCATATATGTGTCTCAAAGTCTATACTCTAATTAAATTCACCGCCAGTTACTTAACCTGTGAATTTTCACATCAGCCATTAAAGTATTCAGTCTATCAATACAAGTAAGGATTCGATCACCTCGTTTGTGACAAAGAAATTAAAACAGATGAAACCCTTCTTTAATACTCCCTCTGTTGAAAGGGGATCTGCTTATTGTAAAGAAAATTGAAACCAAAAATTTGGAAGCCTAAAAGAAATAAATACCTATCACTGTTTGTTATGCCATATAACACTCGACCGGCATCACCTTCATCGATGGAAAAGTTCTACCCACAAAGTCTAATAAACATGACCACATAAATGTAGCTTCTTGCCTCGTTTCTGACTCATTTTCTTGTTATAAGTCTAACGCACTTAATAATTGAAGAGTCTCAGCTTTAAGGCTTCATACGCCACCTACACCGTGGAGTCGACACAGCACAATAAAACTATTCATGACATGGTCAATTGTAAATCTAACTACCATAGGATGAAGATATGGAAGGTTCCCTATACATACCTTCACAGGTGTCTTTAAAAGACTAAAATAAAGAAAAACGCTTATGTAAAGACTGGGACAGCGACTTCTTAAATCAACTGCTCATTCGAGAAGATTTAACTCCAGTAAACGGGGCTAGTGTTATAATGCTATTACTTATAAGTTATAAGTCTTATTAGAGATGTATTTATGTCCTTTACCAGTATTTACATTGATTAATAAAGTTACAAGCAACGTGAATAAAGGTAATATAGGTTTTTCCTATTGCATTCTCTATCATTGAATACTATATATACCTGCCATCTGTGTTCACAATGATATCTTTACTTTCCGGGTTTTGTGCCAGAAGAGGTGCTTTTAACCCAATGCGCGCCCCGTCTATTTGTGTTCTCCATATTGACAGCCATTGTTCTTCATATTTCAGCAGCCTGGTAGCAATTCCATTGTAGATTTTCGTAATGCGAGAGAAGTCCTAAATGCAAAAAATATTAATACTCTATATTTAACCCTACTGGATTTCTGGTATCAAGACGAGCTCTTCAGTGTAAATTCTGTCTTACATTAGCCGAGCTGACATTATGTGACAGAATATCGGGTACTGCACCATGGAATACCATTTTGTCATGCTTAGTGCAAACATGGAATCAGTGTAATGTATATGGTTCACTTCGATTGCCGATTAAGGCAAGTGCCAACAACCACACATGAGATGATTGTCCTCTATCTGAATCGCGATCGGCTCCTCACTACAACTGCCATCAAGTTCAAGTAAAACATGGAATACATACATTAGTTTAAGAATACAAGAGAATTTTCAATCTTAGCAAAATCAGCACAGCAATACATTACTGTATTTGAAACAATGTTTCCTTTTTGTTTCCTTTTTTTGGTGACTGCATTTGAATGGTATTTATGTTTAAACGTATTGATCTACACTTTGTTAGACTGCTCTTACAGCTTATAACACGACAGTTATTCCGTAGCTCATTTAAGTTTTGACTCTCTTTGAAATCTTAGTCCAGTACTTTATGACCTTCAAACGCTATGTATGGATTGCTCAAATCTATAACATTTAGCTTATAACGTCTACCCAATCATCCTAAGTATGTTCCATTTATCTTTGTCTTTGTAAGATATGTCATCTTTGATTGCAAACGTATTTTCATTCTCTATAATTTTATTCACTACTTTTATGATTTGTAAAATGAAAGGTCAAAATTGTGAGGTCCTTACTTTCAAAGACATAAATGTACAAATATATTTTTTCAAATCTATTAATAAAAGAGGAAAAGGTATCAACTTTCATTCTTGGAGTAACAGGTATTGATTTTAAGGTAAGAGAGTAAAATCTGCCATTTTGAAATCACACTGTATTTTCGAGGTCATTTACCTATAACAAAGCCATCAATTTATCCTTTTACACTCAAACTTGTAACAAGCAAATTTCAATTTGTAAAACTTTCTGGGTTTCAAGCTTTCAGAAGCGCATACCTATATGACTCTACAAGAACCTGTTTCTTTGGTTTGTCCTTTGGCTTTGGACAGGAATATATTCAATCGCACAAGTGAAATAATGAAGCTTATCTAGTAAATCCACCAACAATCATACTGGGGCCTTAATGTATTTGACGATTTCACCAAATTAACTCGCATTAACGCGTCCTTACCTTCTTCTCAGAATTCACGCCTTTGCTAAGGAGACGCGAGGAAAAAAACAAAGCCAGGAACGACTTCATCGATTTCGAGGCCTGTATTTTGATTTTCCTAGCAGAAATCGAAAATCCTGCAAAATCCTTTGATAGTCTATGTAAAGGCGGCACATGCGCAGTGTCATAAAACCTAATTTTTGAGATACACATCTTAAAATTTTAGGTTAGTCGGCATCGGTTCGGCTGGTGCAGTGGATCAGCAGCTGGCTCACAAGCATTGGTAAGTTTGTTGAAATTTGTTCAATCCCGCCTCTAGCCTTTCTATCTTTACCTTTCAGAATACAAGAAGCCAACAGAAAGATGCGCTGAAGACAATGCTGCTTAAGACGAATAGAATGTCAATGACGGAAGAAGAAATAAAAGAAATGCTGGTGAAAACAAAGGAATGGACAATAGTGGAAGGAGAAAGAAAAGAACCACGTCAGTGGAAAGAAAGATAGTCCGTGGTAATCTAAACAAAACGATCAATGAGGGGAAGAAGTAAGCCTCTGTTAATCAGAAGGCACAAACAAGTAAGATCAGTTTTTAAACAAATGTTTTAATTTATAATTTTTTTAAGTATAACATATTTTTATTAAAAATGAAGAGTTGTACAGACTTGAACCAGCGAGGCAATACTATTAGAGACTTAGCAAATGAAAAATGAAAAACAAATAGAACTTCGAGGAGACTTGAACCAGCGAGGCAATACTATTAGTGACTTAGCAAACGAAAAATGAAAATCAACTAGAACTTCGAGGAGGCTTGGACCAGCGAGGCAATGCTATTAGAGACATAGCAAATGAAAAATGAAAAACAACTAGAACTTCGAGGAGACTTGAACCAGCGAGGCAATACTATTAGTGACTTAGCAAATGAAAGATGAAAAGCAACTAGAGCTTCGTGGAGACTTGAACCAGCGGGGCCATACTATTAGAGACTTAGCCATAGGAAATGAAAAGCAAATAGAGCTAGAGATGACTTGAACCAGCGAGGCAATACTTTTGCAGACTTACCAAATGACAACGAAAAATTACTCATGTTTAAACCAGCGAGGCAATGGAAGAAGGCTTAATTTTTAAGTTTAGCATACCGACAATCACAGAATCAAGGACATAGATAGAGGGGGAGTAGATTAGTTTTTGTATGCAACTTATCCATTGATCGATTTGAACTTAGCAGAGCAAAGGGAATAGCAAACAATAAAGGTATCAAAGATGTGGAGGAATTGGCAAGCGACTTTTTGAGATCAATATTGGCAAAGAGAATCTTGGTAATAAAACAAAACAAAGAGAAATTCTCTTGCTTTCTACATTCCTGAACACCGCAAGATAACTCAGGCAGAAGTATTAATACGGAAGCAAGACAGGAAAGACCACTACAGTTTTACTATAGCTTACAATCAGCAGTTCTTTGCTGCTGAGATTGAATATGGGCAAAAACAGTTTTTGCAGTCTAATACATCTAACATTTACAATGCATACACATGAGTAAAATTTAAGATCAAGATTTCTCACCGGCATCGGTTAAGTCATGAGAATGATGACATTGATTACATAAATCACATCCCCAAATGCAAAGGCGCTATAATTGTCTTGTAAATGGAATTCAGCCTAAAAGTTTTCGACTAAAGATAAAGTAGTGATCAGGGGTGATTTCTCAAAAACTATGTCAGATATCATCCTTAAGTTTCTGACTTTCATTTTATTTCTATCTTGCATATTTCTGTCAATTATCAGCTTATGACAGTACTTATTTCTGCTTTTATCAACACTTTGTTGGCAAGACCCATGATTTTGCAAAAAAAAACCCACGACAGTTGAAATTTTTGACTTCATTGAAACTGTGATTTATTATGACACAAACTTAAACTGATATGATCTTTTTTGCAAGTTTACAGGGAAGAATAGAGATGAAAGCCAGTAATGGAATCATTTATGACTAACTAGTGAGGTCATAATTGCTAGCGTCTATTTTTTCTTCTTTTTCAAATCTCATTCAATTTCAAATTCAATTGATTGTGGTCGAAATGATCATGAACAAAACATTTGATTCATTTTTGCTGACCATTTTCATTTTGCAATCAGCAGATACGTGGTCATGTCAACAAAAAGGAAACGATTTGTCAGCAGCAGTTTGCCCAAATAGCGAAAGTAAGAGTTGTGCTAAATATTTTTTTAAAACTGAGAGCTGCTGTTTCTACCCGATAGTGCTGAATACCGTTTGCTTATTGGTCTTAAGTTGACACATAAATTATAGCGCAGAAACTGAATTCTTCTTACGAAGACTTTTTTGTAATATCCTAAAGATCTTACATTATTCCTATCGTCGATTGATGACAATGAAGTAACTGTTAAAATACAGTTATATATGGTCGGCTCTTGACTGTGGTACCATTTCGGTTTTTATGTGGGAAATTATTTATTATCATTGATTTCGAAATTATTAATGTGAGGCTTTACTGCCGACCTCATTTCTGTGTATTCCACCTTGTTGCGTTTATTGGGATACTCTGGCTTACGGTCACACTCCTAAAATAACGAATTTGTGGACTGCCAGCCTTCCGTATTCACGTCGACTTTTTCAACGGGGCAAATTGTAATGCCGAGATTCGATCGCTTTCGCTCGCATTTAGGTTTGTGTGGGTTTGATACCCCCCCTAAAACTTCCCTGTATTTTGAGAGCATTGCGAAAGTACTATTCCGATTTAGTTTGCACTATCAGTTAATGCCTTCATGATGTCATTATTGTTGATGCCTTCATGATGTTATTCATCATTGTTAAGGAAACTTTCAATATCAGTATTGCCTTACATGACCGTACATGACTCACAATAGCAGCAATAGCTAGTTAATAGAAGTTTAAAGTTAATAAGCCCCCACCCCTGGTAGCTAATGCACCTACCTCTGATGTAGTCGTGGCTTGCGATGGGCCTGTTAACTGCTTAACTGTCTTATTAGCTGATAAAACATCCCCAGTTTCTTTTTAACGTTTTTCTCACTTTGATTTAGGCCATCATGTTTGCCCTGTCCACAGAACGGCTTGCAAGTCAACTGGTCGCTGCATTCCTAAACAATGGCTATGTGATCACGAGGCCGATTGCGATGATCAAAGTGATGAAAAGAGTTGTACCCACCCCACTTGCTCTCCCACTGAATTTAAATGCCGGAATGGTCGTTGTATTCAAAAGGGATTTCTGTGCGATGGAGACAACGATTGCAGAGATTTCTCGGACGAGAAAGGGTGTCCAGTCACCACCTGCAGACCATTAGCGGTAAAGTCGTAAGAGAATTGTAGATATAATAACTCTTTGACTGAGCGCCAATTTTTGCAGCAGACTGTTTTGAATTGTCTTTGTGGCGCTACTTTCCTTCGCTTACTGATTATGGCCCCTATCATTTCCCAATCGTAAATCAAACTCGTGCAACTTCAGACAGGTTCCACAATCATTATGACACGTAACGTTTACTTACTTTCACCCCGGGCTCTTAAGGTGTTTCTTTGTAACATTCACATAAGGTTACGGAAATTAGCGTTAATCTTGAGAGATAAATACACTTTTCCGATTTTGAAGGGTAGCTAATAGCTGCTAGCACCATGTGGACACTCCAAAACCACCAAGTAACGTAGCCTGATCAAAGAAAGCTTACATACATACCGCTTTATATTGAAACTGGATGCTGTCAGTGTGTATATTCTTTTACTGTTTAACTACTCGACAGAATATCCTAAGACTTTGGTCATGCGTAGCTGGAAGCGTGACCCTTTTTTAGTTCTTGGTGATCAAACCGCTTTAGTTACTTTGTTGTATTATCCATAATTCCTATGTGTTTTGCTCTTTCAATTAAAAGTACGTGAAAGTGAGTAGAATACGTGAAAATTATCATTTCCCTGATTAAGATGTCATCTACATCACTGTGTGTTTGCCTTTCGTTGCAATATTGTTTGCCACTCATTTATTCCTTTGGTTTGGTATTATACAAATGTTTTGTAAGCTGTGTACTACTTAATTTTCGTTGGCAACAGTTCTCTTCCCTTTTTACTTTTTACTGTGTTTGCTGAACACACTTACATCTTTTTTGCAGTTTAAATGCAAAGTTACATCGACTTGCATCCGCGAAAACTGGGTTTGCGATGGTGAAGATGATCAGCCTCAAGATTTCACATAATACTTAATGCTAAAGTCTGACCATTTCTTGATCAGACAGAGCGTCTAAGTACTTTCTAACCGTATTAGATAATCATTTATTACCTGTAATGTGTTTTACTCAAGTTGTAGTTGTAACATGGCAGATGTATTTTTGGTTGTTATTAAGAGTTTTAAAAGATACTATATCTTCTGTGTCAAAGATTTTCAGTCAATTTATCAACTTCTCTATTTTGTTTTCTTGCCTACTTCTTTTGTACAAGAGCAACTACTTTGAACTTCACCCTCAATGCATGATTCATTATGTTATGTTTTCCTTCCTGTAAAGATCTCTTTGATTAACGCATTGTAAATCTAAAGGAATCATACCTGAATTCTTCTTTTGCGCGCAACTTCTCCTCAATTTTTACAATGTTTACAGATAGCTTTACTTTGAGAAAGACCTTTGCTTCAACCTTGACACTTAAGGACGTTCAATCATCATATTGAAAGAAAACAAAATGGTTTAATGGCTCGAAGCTTGTGCATTTTTTTAATGCTCATCGACCTGTGTGGTATTCGTTAACCAATCGTACGTACATCTGATTCTTTATCATATCACTCACGGGACTACAATTACCTATGTAAACACTTAAAAGTGAAATCGATGTGGCTCTTCAGATGCAAGTTACATTATTAAGCTGCGAGCTTATTAAATCTCTCTTTAAGTCCAGGTAGAGTAAATTAATTCACTATGGCAAACTTTGTTTTCGTAGAAGAATATGAATAAGTTTTGTTATTTACCAGAGTAAACCCTGCTGGATATTAAATAGTATTTGAGTGGTTTATATATTTCCAAATCCTTTAAAAATTCTGTTTACTTTTACTTTTTGTTTATTAAATACAAAATGAAGGCAGTGCAAACATCAAATTTTCGATAGGTTTGTAAACAAACCATAAAAAACCCTGGTACAAAACCAAGTATTGCTGTGTGGTACGTGCCGACAAATATAATATGTGAGAGGTAGACAAAGTTTTGTAATATTTCAATGTGGATGCTGTGTAGAGATAGTTCTTGTTCCCAGATCTTTTTATCTTACGAGCAAAGCTTCTGCCGCCATCAGATTGGGCTAGAAGATGTTTACTCTCTGAAATTGTACGCTACTACTCTGTGTCAAATAGAAGTGTTCCTTTTGCCACGGCAGTCAGGGGAAGAACAAAAGGAGAGAATAGAGTCTCCTGACAAATAAACAGGTGGTCATTTTTCGGAGGCCATTACCTCACGAAACGCTTATACTAAGAACAGATTAAAGTGACGATAAACCTCTAGAGGCATGATTTATTTCCTCGCCTTGAGAAATAATAATGTTATATTAATGAATCAAAATGCACTAGAACAAAACTGATATTAGTCAGGATAAATTTTGAAAAGGCGGTAAGCCTGTCTTTCTTAACTTTCTCCAAGCCGGACAAACATTACTGCTTTTCTACAGATCTAGCAAATTACACTTACGGTGAATGGTATCGTACTGAATAAAGTCGACGTGTTGTGGTTATTTGCCGGAGTTAGACTCTCGCATAAATGAAAAATTCCTAAGGAAGCATGTTCATTTGGTTGGTTTTTTAAACAAAGTCTGGAAAGTAAGCAGTTATCAATTAGGAATAGATTACAGTCTGCAATGCATACGTTGTATTTATCGTGCTGCAGGGATCAGTGGCATGATCGGCGTATACGAAGCAGGTAATCAGACGGAGCCTTTAATATCTTCACAAACACGTAGATGCTTGGCAAATTGACATAAGTTAGAAAGACAAGATATAAAACAATGGAATGCTGAACAGACATGTTATGCATATTGTAAATATCAATATTCACAATAAAGTGCTTGCGTTGCCTATGCTTATTGGAAATGGTCGACTACCAGAGGCTGTTATTTAGAGTGAGACTGCTCATCGAGAAAAGCCATATGATTTGGCTTTTTCTATGCTATACAGATCGTATTGAGAGGATCCGCACCACTCAAACATCTTGGAAAAGGATCCAATTTCTGATTGGCTCCTTTAAAATACAGTTGGGTATACTCTTTCACACATTCCATTTCGGTCATTCTGACGTTAATACTCTGAAGAGTGTCAGACGACAAAAGCTTTTCAGTACAAAATGTTTTCGCTATTTCGTGCAATATTCTTAGTATGCAGTGAGTGGAGGTAAAAATATGTGATTGGTTAAGATCGAATTACTATTATCAACCTGTTAATCTCTACATTTTCACCTGACATCCATTACTCAATTCGTAGACTTTTACCCAGAATGCAACGTTGGCGTGCGGCCGTTGAAACTTTAATCATTTACATAAATTCTGTTCAAAAATGGAAAAGTCAAATGCTATCAAGTGCAAGTTATTCCTTGACTTTTCCAGGTTGTCGACATTAAATACTGATAAATATACAAATAAAGTACTTGATCCATGATAATCCCGTATATATTAAAGTAAACAGGAAGGGGCGGGTATAAAGAAATATATACCCTATCTAATTCAACGTTTCCAAGCGGCCATTGGAAAATTGCTTAAGTTTCGGTTCAGGGTACTTGACGCTTATGTACAATCTTACGGTCAACGTTGGTCTTAGTTGTGCTTCTCGCTTCATCCTTGACAGATATTCACTGTCACTTAAAATGGTTTTCAAATATTTATCATTTGAAAGACCTAGCTTGGATGTAATCTAGTACAACTAGTTTCCGTAAATCTTTGCATGGATTCCTTATAATCAAGTACTTGAAAATCCCTATTGAAAATGTAAAAGAAATATATAATCCTATCATAAGTACTTCAGCCGTATCACGATTACGGTCGTAAATTTCCTTATTGTTTCCTAAAAGGAGTTTAGGGTTTCATACAAAATTCAGTACTTCATATAATAAATCAAGAAGTACTCAAAATGTCTTTGAATTGCAAAAGACTCTGTTGGATCTGACGGCCTGAAGCTTGAGACGGGCTGAGGTTGTCGCGCGCAAGTCGATAGCGTACGATGTACCTCTTTCATAAGCAACAACCACGTGAAGGTGATTTAAGCTAGCCTGGCTGAGACGCCACAAAGCAACTACAAATTGGTTAATATTTTCGTGGAATAACAATCTTCCCATCAACTTTGAAAAGGGTTTACATACTCTACTACTGTGACTACAATTTTTTTGTGAATACAGAGCGTCTGATTTCATTGCAACAGATCATAGATTTAAAGCTGGGGCTATTGATCATGCTTCTAAGAACAGGTTGTAACCATGAGCACAAAACTGAAACCAATTAATAGAACACCACGAAAAACTATGACTTGCAAATGTAATAGTGAAATGTAATGATTCAGAAAGGGAGCATCACTTGGCATTGCGCACATTTGTAGTTGCTCAATGTATTCGGGAAAACCTGCAATTTATATAAACTATCTGAGCCACGAATATCTCTAGTATATGCACTGTTTGTTGTACTTCCCACTTTTGGAGGTTTCTATACTTTGTTTGAAGACTTTTGTTCTGATTGTTGTGCTCTTTCTACGCCTTTGGAATTTGGTGCTTGGTTAACGAATGATGTACTCAGCAGCAACCAAGCGTCCTCACACTATTTCATTGTTGCAGTGACTTTGCAGCCACCTTACCCCTTCATTTCAGCAAGGAATACTTTCCAGTGCATGCATGTTGCTTATAAACTCATCAATAACTGTTGCCGGTTGGGCATGTACTATCACAAACGTTCTTGCTTTCACCTCCCTGCCGTATAACCAGGAAATAACTTAAGAAGCACCTTTGCAAGGTTCTCATTGATGACAACTTCATATTTATTTCCAAGCGTGAACCGACAAACTGGACAAGTGAAGACTTCAGCCTTGAATGCTCGTTGTAAACATGACTGAAAACAAAGAAGGAAAATATATTATGTCCAATTATTGCGCTGATAAGCGTCGTACCATCGCTTATAGTGGTGGTGGTAGTAGTAGTAGTAGTAGTAGTAGTAGTAGTAGCAGTAGTAGTAGTAGTAGTAGTAGTAGTAGTAGTAGTAGTAGTAATCACACAGCCCTACCTTTTACTCTTAATTTTCTTTGTCCGTTTGCACTTTGTTTCGTAATAAGATTGTAAAACTCTTAGTCTCTGAAGTTCTTTTCTCCTTTGAAGTGCCTAAGAAGATAAAATTAAAAGAAAATGGTCGGCGTACTGATATCTCCATATAAAGCGCTGGCATGGTATGTCATTCACTTTTGTTACAATTCCTAGTAACATAACATTTGCCATATTTACAAAACGATGTCAATAAATTATAATCAAGTAGAGGAACATTCATTTCACGACAAAAAAGATCTCCGTAAGCTGGACTCTCAAATCGTACGACGCAAATCCATGTTGCAGTGCCAATACTAATAGGGGATGACCCAAGAAATGAGAAGACTTTGGTCAATGCCATCTCCAAACCGAATGTTAGTAATCTTTCTGCGCCGAATGCCTACTATTCCTCCGTGATCGCACAACGCCTCAGCCATGATCATCTCCAGGAACTGATTGAATAGATTGAGTTGGGGAGAGTTGGCATCCTTGTCTCACCTCGATTATGTAAGTTATTAACTCCAAGTCACTTCCTATTGTCGTAAGCTGAGTTACTACACTCTCTAGCTTTCTAAGAGCCCTTTTATTTCATATTCCACGCAAAACAGAGAACAACACCACTTTAGTGCGTAAACCAAAGATGTTTAAGTTCAATTACTGTAACATGATGTCTCTGCAGTCGCTCTTGTCATTCTCAAATGATAGTAAAGATGAGAGTGAAGATACAAATACGACCTAAAAATTGATTCTCTCATGCTTCTTAAAATTATTTGACGTCACACTTCAATACTTCAAATAAAATATCTCAGGTTTTATGGGGTCAGCCTCCCCTCCTGGTCCTCTATAGGGTGAAAGCATTGGGATTTCCATGACACTAAGAGCAACAGGAGTAATGATTTCTACCTTTCGTAGCTAATGACTTTTCTTTCTGCTTGCCGAATGTCAGGCAGACTGATGGTCAAAGAGTACACAACTTAAATACTCACTATCATAAAATTATTCTAAATTTTGTACTCGTACCGTTCTCGTTTTAAAGAAAAGAAATTCGGGATCTGTTATTACCTCTTCCACATCGACATTCTTCAACGCTTCTTCTTCTGCAGCGGTCAGCTCCATATCCCTACGCTCCAAGACATGTGAACTTCCTTTGAGAACTGCTTCAATTTCCTCCTCTAAAGGCGTCTTGGTACGAGATCCCTATTTTAAAATACGATCAAAAGTGTAATGCAGTGAAGGGTATCTTAAAACTACAGGCTAAATCAATGCAGAAAATAAGAACTTTTCGACTCGTTCGTTGAAACGAGGAGTAATTTTCTATTACTTAACACAATCTTAATTGTGTCCATCGGGAACCTCCTCTCTCATACAAGTTTTGATCAAACTGAGAAATTAAAAAGCATGGCAACAACTTTTCTGTGGATGGTAACTCCTTACATAAACGAAACTACACCATGACCATATCAGACAACATGTTAAGAGTTTCAAATAATCCAAAATGTTCAGTAGGTATCGATACCTCAAATCGAAATCAAGGTCTTACGTATTGGAATGATGTCAGTGTGACGAGTCTGGAGCTAACTTCTAATTTCCTGTTCTGGCTATCTCGGACAACGGCGTCGTAAAAAGGGCACAACTTACGTGTTTAAGACGGAGCAAGGTCGACAGCCGCAACCAGGGTATTAATGAACTAGGGAAGAACTGAAACATCAATGGCACTTTCACGTGTGGATGTCCTGCTCCTCCTGTCATCACTTCCATCAACACATTTACGGTCACAATTTACCTGAAACTCCTAATTACTGATACTCACCTTTCTTCTTGCAACCATTGACTTGACGGATGGTAATGGCGCCCTTTCGCTTTGTAATGGAAACGACAAATGCTCTGCCTAGAAACAAACAGAAATGACATTTGGAACCAAAAACCAGGTACCGCAATTATACATTAATCACTCAGAACTTATCTTGAGTGTTACTACGCTACAACAGCCTTGGGTGAAAAATGGATCCTATAGCGGAATTGCATTGGCGGAAAATATTCTGTAAGAAAAAGAAAGCTGTTTGGAATCATGACCATCCAAGCTGCTTTTTGTTTTTGAGAAAAACCGTTGACAAGTTTAAGCTTGTCTGTCTTGTAAGCCATTTTGAAGTTTGAGGATGATGTAAAATTGTGAGAAAGGACAAAGGAGCAGTCTCTTAGTTCAGGATTCACATTCAACCTGGAAATCAGGGAATTATCAGTGAATTTAAACTGGACGCATTTTAAGAGTAAAATCAGGGAATTTTGGAAAACTTCAGGGAACTCAGGAAAAACGCAAATTAAGGTGTTCATATGTTTTTAAGTTAATGGTAAATCAATGTTTTAGAAAAGTGCCTTTTGCTTAAATTACTTTGAATGTCATAAAAATGATACTGTGGATGTTATGAGACGTATGATTCTGATGTAACTGCCCTTCATACAATATATGACAATCCATGTAATGGGTCCTAGATTTGCGTAAGGCATATATGGCAATACTTTGTTGTAGAATTATCAGAGGATTTTTTAAAGTTTTGTCAGAGAAATCAGGGGATTTGTAGGGATTTTTTTTCAAGGTGAGGCTGGTAACCTTGTAGTGAAAGCGAACATTATCGTAATCATGATTGAAGCGCTATTTACTAACAGCTTGTTCTTCCAATACAGGAGTACATTAACTCTTGTCAGTAGAAGTGTTTGGTCCCTCTACTTTTTTTCTGTGACACAGTATGTGTGACAGGCAGTCTGTTACCTTCATTAGTCAATACATAATAGATCTCATTAAAGCTAAGCATAAGTTTGCATTTTTTTCCTCCATTTGCCCAGGTCCATACTCTAGAACTGGTAGACAGTGATCCCTCTGACTGACCTGTTGACCATATATCAAAGCTACTCCTAAATAACCCAAATTTCACTTTCTCCTCTCTCGTTTCCCAAACTTAGCATTAATTGTAGCTGCCTATGTTTTTGCATCGTAGGCTATTTCCCACAGCAACATTTTCTTTTTATCGGTTTTTACCCCTTGTACTCCCCTTTAACAGGGTTGGAGCGGTGGCCATATATAAGGGACTTTTACTTAAGCATAGAGCACTTTAAGACCAGATGCCCTTCCTGTTGTCACCAATGGCTCTTTGGGGAATGGAACTCGTACCCTCTAGGATAGTAGGCATGTGAACTACCCACTGGACCACGGCAACAGTATGTGGATTTACAAACAGTAAATAGTGGAAGACACTTTGGGATGAGGGAGTGCAGTCCCCCCCCCATGTTTTCATTTTCATCAAAAGAACAGAATTAGTTACCTCTTATGCAAATGTTGTCCCTACTTTTTTGAGATTTTTTATAACCCCCTAAAGAGAGAGCTTCTTCCAATACTGTCAAACAAAAGCATACCCTTGAAAACTTGTGGGTGTGTTTTTGTTGCCAGTGTATGTGGTGTTGTGCTTCTTGCTTGTGAAACATGGGTAGTAACAGTGGGTGATAATCACAGATTAATCAGAACGATAACACCATGGTAAGGTGGATCCATGCCACAGAGATGATGGACAGAATTCAACGACTGACTTGAGAGCTTGCCTCTGAATCCCACCCTTGGAAAGTGTCCTCAGGTATGAATGCCTGAGGTGGTTTGGTCATGTTAAAAGAATGGACCCAGAGTTGTGGCCTCGTAGAGTACTATCTTTGGAAGTGGAAGGGAACTTCGGTGGGCACCCAAAAAAGCGATTGCTGGACAGCATCAAGATGGATCTTGCTTCATTGAAGATCAAGGATGAACTATCAGCTGATTGTGTTGCCTTGAGAAGAGCCATCCAATCTCCACTGAAGGGACAAAAGGGCATCAACCAGTTGCTGGGAAAAGATGTTACATCATGCAGTAAGTAAGTAAGTAAGTAAAGAGGTGAACCCGGCCCCCCCCCCCCCCCCCCCCCCACCCCCACCCCACCCCCCCCCCCCCCAAACAAAACAAACAAAAAAATAAATTTCAGATTATACAGCAGTAGATTTTTCACATATAGAGAATGTTCTTTTAAAGCCTACATTTTCCAGCCAGTACATCTCCTGGAATTTTTTCTGCCCCAAAACACATAAAATCAACCTCATCAAAACTTTAATTTACCTCGTCATCATTGTCATCATCATCATTATTTTCCTATAATAATCTTTTTATCTCAAGTTATGATGCAAGACAGGTGATGATGGACCTCTATTCATTTCTGTCCATAGCCACCTCTCTTTTGATGTTTAATCTTTTCATGTCCTCCTCCATGTTCCTGCTCCAGGTCTTCTGTGGTCTACCTGGTGGTCTGCGACCTCATACTCCGAACATCTTATTCTTGCCAGGGATTCATCTTCGTCTCTTCTCACCATATGTCCAAACCATCTCAGTCTTTTACCCAACAACACTGCATCCAGGTCCCTGACTCCACATCTTCCAGCCTCCTCCAAGCAGCTTGCCTTGTCTCTCCAGGTGACTCCAGCAATATATCTTACCATACTCTCATGACTTGCTCTGATACCAATTTTGAATCGGAACTCAATTTTCTAAAGCAAACTTTTCTTTCAAATGGCTATCCCAAAGACGTCATTAACAGCACTATCAAATTTAAACTTTCACACTTCTCCGAAGAAAAACGCCTGTGTACATTTGTACTTTTGTACATTTCATTTCGGTCATTTTGACATTAGTACTCAGAGGAGTGTCAGAGGAAAAAGCTTTTAAGTACACAATGTTTTCACTATTATTGACAACATTCTTGTTTTGTACAACAAACAAACTACTAGAATGTTCCTTATGAACCACAATAGTCTTACCAAATCTATAGATTTTAGCAACTGTTTGCTGTTAAATCCCCTGTTACTAACACTTGTAAGTTAGCATGACCTTGAAATTATATCTGGAATAATTTTTATTTCACTTCCTGCTGTCTCTTACCCTGTTTTGCAGATTTAGGTAACACTTTATATCAAGCACTATGGAATACAGTAAAGGGGGAGCTATCAGTTGAAGAAACACTGAGTCTCCTCTCAGAAGCTTTGGTAAGTTGCAATTATTTGGCACCAAGTGTGTAGCCAATTTTTTAAAATATTTAGGCAACAGAGCCTTTTTGTTGGGAATTGGGGAAGGGGTATTCAAATTTTGAAGTCATATTCAGGTTTGTAAGAGATTACTCTTAAGATTGGCATTTGAATTATTTGACTTTCACATGCTCTTCCTGTTATATCCTATTGTTGTGGTTTGGGTTCAATGGTAAAACTCCTTTTGATCCATTTGTATAGTCTACTAACTTCTAATCATTGTGACTTGTTTACATTAATTTATGCTATGTTTTATTACAATCTTATAACAGTAGAGGACCATTCTACTTATATATGCTTACTCTTGGGTTCCTAATAGATGGGGGATTGGAATAAATGGGGGGTCAGAAAAATCCCCAAAACTTAATAAATGGGGGGGGGGGGTGGAACTTGTAAAAAATGAAGTCAAGAATCAATGTTTCGGATCAACTACAAATTCCTAAACGTAAGGTAATACAATACAAACAATACCAGTAGTCAACTATTCAAGGTCATGGCAGTCTCCGACATGCCTTCCAAGATTTTAAAAATATTCCCCTCGTCCTCCTGCTCAATGACAATATTATTGTTAACATATGTAATGTGCATCTTCACACTTCTTAGAGCCTCGTAAAAGGCCACCTTCATCTTTTTAAAGTGTGATTTTCATATTTTAATAAAGGCATTTTCTACTTAACTGCCAAAGTACCTCCTCAAAAAATTGTCATGGATGGGAGATTACATAAAAGTTAATAGGCTGGGGGGTGGGGGGGTGTAATAAGAATGTCCTATGTGGAAAATCTCACCCCTTGAAAAAATTACCAGCTTCCTGTGTAATTCTATTATCTGTTGTATTTAAATAGATATGCCTACCTTCTTCACAATGCCAATTTATCTATGCATTTGCCTACCTGATTGCCTTTAATTTTGCCCCCCTCCTGAACTTTAAAAATTTGGCCCTAGAGGCAGAGGAAGACCAAAGACCCGCTTTTGTGAGGATATTATCAGGGTCTGTGGGAGTATGAGGGAGGGAGTCCGATTGGCGGAGGACAGTGTTGGATGGCGGAAGTTGGTGAGGGGGGCCACGGCGAGTCGTACTCGACTCAACCGTTGACGATGATGATTTACGGAGGTTTACGTAAAGGACGAACATCGTAGGAAGGTCTTTAAACTAAGGAAGCTGAAAGGCATGCAACTGCACGAGCCACGTTGCACTTTTTGCAAAAGTTCTGTTTTACGCTGCATAGCAGTTTCGGTCATTTAGTCAGCTTCACGTGCGAAGTAGACAACAAGGCTACAGGCAGGCTTAAATTTCAAAACTGTGCATGGAATATTTTCCATTCAACCTTAAGTCAAAACAATCATTACATTGATATTAATCTGATACTCCTTCTAGTTATCTGAGCACATTTGCTGTTTACCACGAGACCCAAACATGTATTGTTGCTTGAAAGACATTACATAAACACTAAATATCCAGGATGGCAAATCCTTATGAAACCATTATATAACTTAACTTGCACATGACATAGCCCGTGCATCCATTAACTTGTGTAAAGATTTAGTTACAAAATGGCGACACTCTCGAAACCTTTCATAATTTGAGTAGTTATCAACGTGAAAGAAAATGATTTGAATTTCTGATTTGTAATCCATTCAAACGCACAACGATTTGCATTAAAATTAAGAAAAATTCAATACGAAAGGTAACACATGCAACAGACTTTATGATTCTTGTCAAAACAATACAAAATGCAAGAAAGGGACTCGTATAATTAAATTGAAAGGCAGCATAGTGGCAGCGAATCCAACTTGAAACAGAACTTCAGTTTGCGAAAACAACTCACTTCGTTTAATACTAAGCAGAATTGTCAAACGTTTACGATCATTTGTCTCATTACTACTTACCTTTACTACGATACATAATCATGAGACATCTCATGGTTCTTATTGTAGTATTTTACTGCAGTTACAAACTATCGTGATAAAATTATAGTAAGAATGCCAGTGAATTCCCTTTAGAATTAAACTTGTTGCCCAATCTAATATATTCAGCTTACTATATACGGTAATTTATCGTGCAGATATCTTAGAGTGGCCGTTTTTATCTGTATAGCCATCCGTAAATAACAATGTTCATACTCAAGTACTCTTTACGGGATTGTGTTCGTATCCATAACCTTTCACAATTTTAACAGTTTAACTATCCTTGCATGAGACGTATTTCATCTGTTCATCAGTTGATATTCATATACTTACAATTCATACTACATATATTACACATATATACAAACATATATATGTATATACACCCTTCATAATTAAAATGGACTGTACTCACGTGAGTACGTTTACGTTCCTAATGACAGAACTATTTCACTTACCCGCTGCCATTGTATCAATTGCTGCTGATTTGCCAAAAGAGGTTGATACGACATATCTTTCTCCACTAGTTTCTTTTCTTTACTTTCCTGACCCATGGACGGTGGATCATGAACAGGCATGTCGTGACAAGGATGTGTTGACACAAGATAATTCTCCAGTTCTGGTGATGGGATGTTCGCAAAGCATTCGGAAGAACGGTTTTGCTGCTGAACTCGACTGCTCACCGCTGCGATTGGTAAATTGAAATAAAAAGTGTCACGTGCCAGTTCATGGCCATCATAGGGAACAAAACGAAGTTATCTCTCTCTATATCTATATACAAGGGGGGGTAGCATTTCATGTAACAAAAAAGGTGGCACGCGTTCTTACAAACGACCCTCGGTAAAGTCTCAGTCCCTTAACCGTAAACCATACAAACTGGTATCCAAAACATGCTGGTATTTTATGGGTCAAAATTCTGGCGTGTAAGTGTTTCCGCAACACGACTGACATAAGATTGAAAACAATCAAAGGAATCGCAGGCACCACACTTGCTGAAGTCTATTACCGATAGCCTTATTATCGCGCTTCCTCAGAGCTGGGTCTGCGATGTTGTGAGGTGTGGAGTGGGATAGTTAACTTTACAATTCCATGCTCTTTAGCCAAATCAATTTAGACTGCAGTGTCAGGAATGACTGTCCAGAATCATCAGAACAGGTTCTGATTTTATTGCAGTGCACATGCTTAATGAAATGATATGTGTACTCAATAAAGGCTGACTCATCAATCCAGCCTGACTGTCTAGCTGTACTAATGGAACCAGGTGGTGCCCCATTAATATAGTGCACTTCATAAATCGCCCATGGAAATATAAACATAGGCAGGACACACTGTCCTGTAGCAGAGATAGCATAAACGACAGTCTCAAGGCAACCTCTCTCAGGCAACACTGATGTTTTGCTGCCGACTTGTTTCTGTCCCTTAGCTGCAACTACTGCTTTGGGTATTTGCACTGTTGTACAGCCAGTTTTATCCACATTATTCTACAAGTTTTCTGAAGTTCAAGTTCTTTGAAGAACAAGTTATTTGAAAAATAAGTTCTTCGAAGTATAAGTTCTTTGAAGAATGATTTCAATAAGAAAAAGCATTATCAATTTCTTCTATAATTGAACACCACAAGTAATAGATAAGTGAATGGCAATTCACTAATCTTATTTATGGTGTTAATTTCTAAAAGAAATTGACACTGCTTGTTCTTATTGTGGTTAGGGGTAGGATGGTCACATGCCCATCTTTCCCCAAACCAAGATGCCCATCTTACCCCAAATGATATTTCTGAGTTCCACCCATTTTTTTTCTAGTTTGTGTTACATTCACAGGTCTCTAACTTGACATGAAGATAGGGCAACTGTCAGAGTTCTGCTGAATACCTGTGCCCTTCTGCTAGGTTTACAGTGGTGGCCAGCAGGAAAAAAATTTTTTCATATAGAAATTTTTACTTTTTACCTGCAAATTTGCATTTTCCCAAATATTTTGGCCACGATGAATGATCTACTGCAAATAACAATGACAGTAGAACTAATGCACTTCAACAATTTTCCGCAAGCAACATTATTACAAAAAAATCATTTCTGGTATATGTCATTTTGGAAGGGGTGCCCATCTTACCCCAATGCCCATCTTACCCCAGCCTCCCTTACTCAGAAACGAACAACACTTGAAAGCAATTTGCTCTGAGCAGTTGATAACTTGGAAGCTGCTTGTGCACAAGTTAATACTGCCATTAAAGAACTTAATGGCATATTACATAGTGCTAGTAAAGAAAGAAATGTCTGTGACTGTGACAAGATATTATAAATATGGGAAAACCAAAACCCTTAGCAAACATTTGTGCTTCTTATATTTAGTATGTGAGAGAGCAATACCTGGAAGAATATCAGATTGTATTTGGCAGTCTGTTACCCAATTATGCTAGCAACAAAAGACCAAACTGATGCCAAAATTAAGGCACGTACATCGAACCTAAAATTCATTCTCAGCTACAAGTCCTTTCACTGCTACAAAAGTGCAGTTTTCTGTAACTGAACCAAGAGCACGCTTTTGTCAATTTCCCTGCAGACAATTTCCGAGAAACTTGAAGTATGTGTTAAATGAAACACTGGTGACTTGAAGGCTATTACTCATGTCATCCCTTTATTTCAAGATGTACCACAGTTTGTCAGATCCAAGGGATAGCAAAGAAAAAGATCCTAATGATCAGAGAAACGTATCATTATGCCATTATACCCCTGATATGTACAATGATTCTGAGGCTACAAAGGAACAAGTTGTACTAGGGAAAAGATTGTACTTGGCAAAAGGACATCCCATGTATCAATATTGTATTATGAAAAAGGTTATGGCAAAAGTTGCTAGAACTCCTGGGGCTAATGTTATAAAACTTCTGAATCCTTACCCTTGTAACTCCGTAAATTACTCATGTAAATTCTAGTGTAGAAATACGTAGTGTTATAAAACTTTTCTCTACACTGGAATTTACAGGAATGGGTTCCTTACCCGTGTAGGCGAAGGGGATATCCTCTCTATGATTGTTCTATTGTCTTGCGACGAGTAAAATAGACATGAAGCACATGTGGTGCATTTGCATGGGTAACAGACCTAAAGGTTAACAGGCAACTTGTCAATACTGTCTCTTTCTGCAAGGACCTAGAGAAGTTAATTACAACAACCAAGAGGGAAAAGGGTAAGATTAATGTTGCACTTTACCAGAGTGGTAAATTTAACTTTCAATAATTGTTCATAGGAGTTAAAATACTGCAGTAATGAAACTCTGCAATGAATCCACTTTTTGATTTATTGGCAGTCGGTGCTGTAGTACCAAAGATCAAACATACAATTAGAACAACTTGCCATTAATGCAAAACGTGGGTAGCCAAATAGTTAACCCCTTAGTAGCATGGCAGTCAGTGGAGGGGGGCTAGGGGTTTGTAGTAAAAATAATTAACATAATTTCTTACATTAAATTCTATGACAATCAGAGTAAAGAGAGAAGATTTTGTATAGATGATGAGTGTTTGTGGAATAAACCAAGGTTAACAGAAACAGTAGTAGTACCTCATTATATCATCTTTACATTATATCATAACCAGTGGGATATAACAGGGTTCACATCAGATCATTTTCTACTTCATTTTTATTTCAATCACAATAAGATAATTTATTTTACTTTGGTGAATAAACTAATAATGTATTTGGGGAGATGTAGCAGGCTTCCATTCGTAATTTTTTTTAGACCATGGCTGACCTTAGCCATGGTGTATTGCACTGCCATAGGGCTAAGTTTGTAGCTAACCCCCAACCCCCTTCCCACCCTGATAATTTTACCCATGGTACTATACTGATCCTCTTTGTACTTTCTGACTGCATTGCTGAAGCAAATAATAATGTGATATTTACTTTTATCATAATAGGTAAATCTAAAGACTTACAAGGCAAGACAGGCTCTGGTGTAGAAGGGTGTACTGGAAATAGTGGGATACTGACAAGTGAGGACAGCCAAGGAACTAGTATTCCCATTGACAAAAACACTGGCAACAATACTATACATGCTTCTGACACATCAAAGGCTTCACATCACCCAAATGTTCTTCGTGAAAATCATGGTGATATTGAAAGTAGTCTTTCATCATGGTGTGCAAAGCCAAACAAAGGTCCAGCCAATACATATGGTAAGAAAGGTGTTGAAAAAGCAAAGTTTAAACCAAAAAAAGTGCTTACTACATCAAGTGGCAAGGGACAGAAGACTGGTGCGAGCAATGAGGAGCTGGCAGTATTTCAATTTAATTCAACTCCAGATGATAATACTGAAATGCAAGGGACAGAAGACTATGATAACAGCAAAGAGAAGGCAGAAGATGCAAATAAAAAGGTGAAGCATTGTAAGTCCAAAAGACCCAAAGGCAATGATTCCAAAACTCCATAATTAAAGAGCCAACTTCTGCTAAGAGACCAAATCTTAGAGTTGCTTCAAAGGCACAGGTATGGGAGGATAAATCAGAAGGTGAGCATTGATATATGACAAGTAACAGTTACATAACTAATTAGCAGTCAATTCTACATGGTTTTTTATTAGTTTTAACACCTTGTATTCCCCTTGATAGAAGCTAGGGCAGTGCCTATATATATGTGGGACTTTCATTGGAGCTTCAAGCACTTTAAGACCAGATGCCCTTCCTGTCGTCACCAATGGCCCTCCGGGGAATTGAACCCATACCCTCTAGCATAGAGAGCAAGTGAACTATCCACTGGACCACAGAAGCTCATAATTAGAGTTGAAAAGTGTTCCTTAACCAGCGCTAAATGATCGTTTGGTGATGAGCCCTTTAGCTACACTTTCGGGCCTGTGGACCTCAATTTATGGGTCAGTTGTAAGGTTGGTTAGCGGCCGGAGCGTAATCAAAATGACAACACGATTTCTACTACTTGGTCCACTTTTTGGATATACCAATAATGACAAGAAACGGGCAGTAGCGGCACTACAACAATAAGAAATATACAAGAGAATTTGTTAATACTGTCTATGACTTGAGTAGACTAAGCACATAGTATGAATTCAACATTTATTGCTGTAAAGTATAGGATAGTTGTTGAGAAGGGGGATGTCGTGCAAGGGGGGGGGGGGGGGGTAGGTTTCCTGTCCAGACATGCAAAAGCAAAACCTGTTGTGTGTCTTAATTTGCATATCTTGCTGTGAATGTGACACAATGTCTGTCGCAATCAATTTCAGCTGAAAAGTGGTCACGTAAAAATTTGAGATATGGCAATCTTTGGGGGGGATGGCTCCCTCCCCCTGTTCCCCCATCCCTGTAAAGATGGAGGTAACTTACCGAGAAACGATTTTAGAACTGGATAGGTAACTGAGTAAACAGAGTCTTAAAGACACTTTCAATATATATCAGAACCTATCGAACAGCTTTGGTCCTAGACCTCTGATTTCCCTTTGCCCGGAGGTCCTTCTGTGCTTATCTATTAAACTAAGTGGTATCGTTAATTACGCATGTAAAAGAAAGATGAAGTGCATCAGGATAAATCAGAATATGTACAAAACTAGGTCAATTTACATTAAGACATAGATAGTCACCACTCGTATCAAGTCGTGATCATTTGATCGCAGATTTCCGGCAACTTGTGGAGGTGACAATCTTCCAATGGAAGCTCGTTAAACATTAATAAATAAGAAAGACTGTACCACTAGCGTGGTAATAAAGAGAATTGTTGACAGGTGGCCATACGTCCTTCAGAAGTTACTAAAATACTCATGAGTGACACGGTTATTCAGAAATTGGCTATACTTCAACGACCCTTCTTCCAGGTACGTTTACGAGGTGAACAAAGCATTGAAATACGCAATTTTATATTTGAAAGACTGTCACTGAACCATTTTCTAGATTAAGTGACTAAATAGACTAAAGCATTAATATTTAATCTTTCATGGAAAAGCGAGGACCAGTCATCTCAATCAGTCTAATCAGTTACATGACAGGCCATTAAGAACGCTGTATCTATTAATAATTTAGTTCCTTTTCAGTGTCTGGATGACGCCTACGAAAACAGACTTCTTCTAGTCGATTTATGGTAACCGCAACCCAAACGGGTATTTAAAACCCCTTTGTCTGTCTTCAAATTTTTCAGTTCTTGAAGAGAAGAAACCACAGTAGAAAATTGGGCGCTGTAAAAGGGCATCGATTCGCTGCCAGAGGAGTGGTGAAGTTGATGACTATCACAGTGCATGCTTCGAAATGATGGCAGGACTTCTTTGTTGTGTAGAACAAACGTGTTTGAATAGGAAATAAACGCAAGGTTTATTGTTGGACTCGGCATTTTGCAGGGTTAAATAACATTGAGACAAAAATGTCGATCAAAGGGTTTAAGTTCCCATAACTTTTCCGACGGGAGGTCAACCTGAAATATAGGAGGACTGCAGGTGGCTCAAGCAGATTACAATGGAGGCGCATCAAAAGACCACTTTCATATGGCTTTACAGCCGAATCACTCGCCACAAAGCATTATCACGTAGCGCTTGCACCGTTTAGTTACTTGATAAACAAGCTTTTAACCATACAGTTTTTGATTGTAAATAATTGTTTAGTTATCCCACCCGCACCTTGACTACGATACATGATTTATTTCTTTACCCTCGAGCTATTGTATCAGGATGTTCTTTTTAACTCGCTATAAATTTCAATTCCTCCGTGCGCATTTTACATTCCTTTTATAAATTCTTCGACTAGTTTATGAAGGTACGTTGTAAAAAAATTAACTTCACTTGATAATGGCAACTGTGAGTGCCGAAGCGTCGTGCATAGATAAAGAAAGATTGTGACATTTTACAATAAAGTGGTTTGTTTTTTTTTGTATTACGTAGATTAGCGAATGAGAAATCTGCATTCAGAAAGCTAGAGAAAGTCGTAACTCAGCACATCAAAATCAAGAGAGATATTAAGTTTAACAAACTTTGTAACAGAAATGGTATGCTTCGCAATTTCACGAAATTACAGCTTCATGAGCAGCGTATATGTTGCCTTATCAGGGCAATTGGCAAACGTACCCAGCTTTTAGTGCAATCATCGTAACATTACAGCCAAATCCTTCCTTTGCAACAAATTGATTTCATGGTATACTTCACTAATATTGATGATGTGAAACAATGCCGACATATTTCGGAAAAAAAAAGGGGGGGGGGGGTTGGTACTTGAAAAGTTTTGTAGCTCGAGGGGGTAATTTACTGTCTGATGTTGAAATACCCCAGGCTAAACAACACCGCCACCTCAATGGATATTATTCTCACCTTCACAGAAGAGTACAAAATCTGTCCAAAATGGCATTTCACTAATGATTCCGTTATTAAATGTTTTCTACAAAGTTTGTAGTACCAGGAATCTTTTCCCAAATCTGTCCCGGAGGAAACATCCCACACTAGAAACTACCTATCTAGACGGTCCAATTTGTGGGGCATTGTGCACGAGCCAAAGAAGAACGTGTGTTTTGCTTGTAGTTTTCTACTTATTTTGTGTTGAATGTAAAACGCTGTGTCTTTGCACCATGCCTACAAATTTTCAATCAAGTATCCATTAAATGCCAGGGTGCACATTAATAGAGTAAGTTCTCGATAAAAATTTCAAAGAGTTGTCGAAAAAGCTATCAAAAGAGTTGCTAAAGAGTTTTCCAAGAAGTATTCAAGTTATCAGTCAGTCAAAGTATGTTATGAAACCATTTCAACAAGCAAGGATTCTGTAACTCATTTTACTTATTATTACTAATATATACAGAAAAATCACTTATAACCATAATAAAATGTTGGGTTATTGCCTCGGACTCTTTCTACACTGGGACGCTCAAAACACGTGCCCTTTGGAAGCAGCCGTCATCACATAAACCATCTCAAAAGCTCACCTTTCCAGATATCATATGCAGGGACACTGCCATACCTAAGGAAGACCTTCTGACAGCAATGAACGATAGGGCTTACTGGCCTGTCTTAAGGCTACAGTTTTCCAACCTGTCCCAAGTAGATTTTTAATCAAATTTTAAAAACTAGATTTTGTTAGAGTGGTCTGTAGCGTCCCCAAGGAAAATGTCTCCTGTTGTTTTCACGCGTTCTCTGTTGTTGTAAGTGTCCTGGAACTCCTCTTTTGTAGAGTGGCTATCAACATGAATGTCAAGGCCGTCAAAGAACTAACTAAACTTTGTAAGGAAATGAAACGAATTCAGGTATGAAATTTTTGTCGCAAAAAATATTTCCCAATTATTGCCACAGGTCAGTATCCTATTCTTCGTGATAACACATACCTATTTTGCATTTTGAACTTACAAGTATTATTTTAACAAAAGGAGATCACTTTCATTGCCTATAATTGCTAATTTTTTTGGAAGGGTTGGGGGTGGGGATGGGGGTGGTTGAGTGACCTGTAATTTTAGGGTGGGGTAATTAAGGGTCGATAATTTCTATGATTCTTTCAATATTTGTAACCTTAATCTGTACTGTCATTGTGTAAGCTGTTAGTTAAGATTGATTTTATTTAATTCAAATATTACTTGAGGTCGTCTTTGATTGAACTCAACTCCCTAGTAGAGACAACTGATTTTTTCAGTACGGGGTTACGCCAAATAATGTAAGATAACAATGTTCCGCAACGAGAACTGGTGGAATGAGGCAGTTTCCAACATAGAATAATGGGAACAAGGTTTGGTCTGCGATTTCCCAGTCAGCTATTGATCCGCTCCGTCGCCTGGAAACGGTTGCACGTGCCTGCTCTAGACTTTTGCTGAACCTATTTCAATCCTGTAACCTACATATGGCTCTTCACTTATGATTACCCCTCCCAATTACGTGAGCAATCAACATCTCCAACAACGTATGGCCCTAAGGTTACTAGTTGTTTGGAGTTTCTGATCTACATAATATTTGTCTTTTGAGAACGTATGCGGATAGTGACTTTGCTTTCTTATTTTGGGGGGTTTGAAGGGACGTCTTGCATTCCTCATTTGTCTATGATAAAAAAAACTATGTCATCAGCAAAGTCTAAGCCGTTTAGGTGTCTGTTCCTCACTTGAGACCGTCTGGATTCCAGTTTTTTATCACACAACCAACACAAGTAGGAACAGTAAAGGAGATAAGATAAATCTGGTATTGATCCAGTATTTAGGATGTTCTATTTGTCTTTTAGGTTACCTAGAATTTTGCTATCAATAATTCAAGCGGTCTATGTCATTGTAATAGATGTATGTATAATTGCAAATTTCGAACGTGCATAAGAATGAATAAGCCAATGAGCAAGAAAGGAAGCAAGTCACTGTAGTTTCATGGACGGTTCATTTGCCTCCCACTCCAGCAGGTGATATTTCAAGCCACAAAGGATCCCATAAATACATAATTTTCCTATGTAAAGGTTGTTATTGTTGTAATACTCTTCACCCAAAAATGATGAGGAGACCTGTGACATGCCTTTGAGACTGGTATGAAAGAAGATTTCATGCACCTTGACGTCACGGTTGCTATGACTTATAGAAACTGAGTTATGCAGAAATCGATATCTTCTCTGTATTATCAATAAATAACCATGTTATTTTTACGATTTTGCAGTTTACAGAATTTCTTGCAAAGTTTTTGTAAACCAATCAGCAGATGAAACTGTGTTGACTGAGAAGTTGAGGCTGTCAGCCACGATCTGTACAAGGAATTCAATACAGCTTTATTAAATCAAATGGATGACACATATTTCTCTAAAGTTCCTCAATAATTGGCCCTTCCTAATGGACATACCCTGCAGTAAAATTGTCTTCGTGCATTCAAACCCCTCAGTTTTCCTTAAAAATAATATATCCATTTGTGTCAAATATCCATCCTAAATAATGTGGGGACTCGTAGATTTTGGGCATTATCTTCACAATGCATACTTCTATATTTGAATATTGAGAAGTTATCCATGACAATAAGGCTATACAGAAGTGCACTCCGTTTGTGTCTTGCTTCCAGACAGTCGACAATAAACAAAGTGAGCAAAAGTACACTTAGTCGGAGGTCGCTTTTCTCTACAAGTACCTCTTGCCAGATTGCTCTAAAAGCAAATGCAACATGAGGAACATCGTTTAAAAAAGCTGCATGATATGGTATCTTTCCATTTAATAATGATACTGATGCTATCAAGAGTACATAACGGGAAATAAACTACCCATATCGTGACACAAGCTTTCCACTCTGACAATAATTTCCCCAGCTACATAGTAAAAGTTTACCAGTTTTATCTAAAGAAGCCAATATGTTTCGCACATAACTGCCTCCCACTAATCTCAACACCCCTACCCTTCATTGATCATTAGGAAACTCTAGTAGATGAATTCTGCTTAGCTACTTTTGAGCCATAAATTCCTCACGGATATTTTCCTATTAAGTCACTTATTACTGTTTGACTGTTTACAATCTTTTATGTAAGTCAGAGCAAACAAATTCAGCCTCAGACGTCTCTGGTCAGAACAGGCCCGTAGCCACGGAGAGGTTGTTTAGAGCTAAACACCCAAAATTTCGGATTGGACCCCCAATGGTTAATTTTTTAATGCCAACGTTCAAAAGCAAACTTTTTAAAAAAAATTGTAGTGTCAAGTCTTATAGCCATCAAATTCTTCAGCAGCTCTCCTCCAACTCAACTCTCAAAATTTGTTCTTAAACTGCCTTAAATCTCTACCCTCGACACTTTCAAAGAGTGATTAACTTCAATTACAAAATATGAATCTGATCTATTTGTTGCTTTCTCCTTTCTAAAATCCTCTAACTTGTAAGTCGATTTCTCATGGTCTTCTGTCAATATTAAAAGTACGTATGTGCAATAGTGACCCCTTAAGTCTGCCATGTTTGGTTACACGATCAATAATCAACAAACAATATAGTTATTCTTCCAGTATTTTCAGTTCATCTTCTCTGGCGACGTCGTCAACTCCATTTTGTATAGTTGCCACAACGGTGTCCAATCCTCCACCGTTGTTGGCCATCGACATCCAGGTCTGCCCAATTTCGCGGACCAGGTCACTCCACGGCGTTTCTTAAGTAAAGAAGAGGAAACATTTGCCCAATGAACCTTCTTATGTATGCTCCGTTATGCTTCAGCCAAGGAGATGTGAACATTTTGGGAGCTTCATGCTTTAGTATTTCGTCAGGAGAAAGAATTTCTGAACTTGAGACTAACTACTCGCTACGAGGCCATGTGCCCCGTTGGAAAACAACTGAAAGGCGCATGCTCTTCACGGTGAGCTCAAGAAAAGTTAGAAGACACCGCGTGTAAACGCTAGTGTAGTTTGATTTTTAGTAGCAAAACTTCAGGACTACGAACAATTCTTGTAGGTTGTACAAGGTGTTTCAATAGTCATGGACCCAGGTGGCGAAGGTGGAGAGCCTCCTCCACCGGCTGCAGTGTGTGTGGCTGAGGCAAACGATGTTATGAAGTACGTTCGGGGAGTGGCCCTGAGTGTGCTAGATGTCGATGGAACCGGACCAACAGAACTTGAAAAGGCTATAAAAGACGGAGAAAACAGTGAAATTTTTAGGAAATTTATATCGGATCCCCAAACCAAAGCTATCTCAGTGTACCGAACAGCCCCGAAAGATGAGGATAACGAAGGCGATAATGAAGATGGCGCGCCTAGTGACCCGGCTGCAACGAAACCGACATATGGTGTGGAGTTGGGCGTTCAGTATTTGGGAAGCCGTTACATATCGGTCGGGTTCTTAAAGCGTGGTCAGGTTATAGAAGCAGAAAAGAAAGTTGGGATGCAAGTCAGAATTGTTAATTTTGAATGTTCACTACCGTTTGAGACCTTGCACTCGTATGTGAGCAATGCTGTTGCACCATTTTTCAAGTCCTATGTCAAGAAGTCTGGAAAATCAGACAGGTGAATACAAGGATTTGACGTTTCTAAGCCTAATGGTTTAGGATTTAAGCCAAAGTTCTGTAGTAGAATGATTCTTCCAGTGTTTGTGTCTCAATATCCTTACCCCATATAACTTATGTAATAGATAATATTTGGTTTCATGCACACTTCGGTTGACAATGCCGTCTTGCTAAATGTCGTCCAGAAAATCATTCGCATAGCGTACTTTAACATGCCACTAGATAGAGTAGGCCTAACCTATTTAAAAATAATTAAACAGACATATTTTTATGTTTAAAAGTTAAAGTTATTCACCAGACGATCAAACATAAGTTGTAATAGGCTATGACATATAAATCATAACTAAAAATGTGACGTCACGTGGAAGAACATCGTAGCAGCTGTAATTCGTCACACATAAAAGTTGTATCTGTCCGCTAGGAATGGCTGTGTCTAAATATATGCTTCTTCAGGGTGAAGCCCTACATATTTTGCTGATCTGTAAGACAGTGTTCTTCACAGTACTACGAAGATACATAGGGCCTACTAATATTGTAGGTACTAAATCTCGTTTCTCACCAGTAAATGCATTAAAAGCAATAAAGCAACAGTGTAGTGGGAAATAGTTTTGGTCACCTAAATCCCTTTCTGTGCAGTTATATCTACTGTCTGGGTATATGTGCTTGTTCAGGGCTAAGTGTCTTAATATTAAGTTTTAGTTGAGGTCAATTTTTTGCTCGTGACGTACTTTTGAGTAAGGGTACATATGTGGGAATGTTATAGTATTTTAGGTGCCCAAATATTTGCATGTTTTGCTTACAAAGTTGATTCTTAATTCACAGTGTAGAGCATTTTCTTTGGTTAAAAGACCCTGATTAGGGTAACTTGAGCTTTTGCCACTCCCCATGAATTGCCCCCTAGAGATTGCCCCTTTACTGGCTTTTAAGCTGCCTGTAGGATCTCAGCAGTGAAAGTGGAATTAGCTTTCTTTCCTCGTGGAAGTTTGAGTATTCTTTGTCTTTGTATATCTTTTAAGAACATGACAACGGTCCTTAAATTTAGGGTTTCAAATCTAAATAAGATACTAAGAAGCACCATTTGTTCCTGTTGGTAAAGTAATAGTCACTCAAGATCGTAATCCACTAAATTTTGGAACCAGGGGTAAAATCTTAACCATATAATTTTGGGGGGGATGTAATCTGAATAATAGCTTGTCACATCTATAAAACTTCATTCTTTTAAGTTGATGAAACTTTGATTGCAAGGTGTAAAGAAGGCATTGGTAGTTTCAGTGTCATCAATTTAAAACAGAGTTTTAAAAAAATGTAGACTTTGCATACTAGTCCAAGCAGCATGTAAGTTACAAGTAGTAAAGTTCGTGACTCATTCAAATCAAGAGCATCCGAGTCCCACAAATTTTGCTCAACTCATTATCATTTTAGAAAACTAACCTGAGGCAAGTCCATTGCTAGTCTTTGGCAACTGGCAGGAGAGGCACAATTGCATACAAAGTTGAGTCTTTCCAGCACTACTCTCCCCACAGATTTCAATAATACCTGGTACTAATATTCCTCCACATAATGTTTTATCAAGCACTGGGCAACCTGTTGTGAATACAACATGCTGTGAAAGAATAAACAAAGGCTGTTACCATGAGCAAGTTTGAAAATGTGCTTCATTGTTAACGAATCTTAAACTTTCAGTGGTAAGGGTGGAACGATAGGAAGACCCACAAGAAAGGACCTTTTTGTTTTATATTACAAACTGTGTATATATTTAAACAATGAAGTTAACTATCAAATAATTGATCTGATTTTCTTTTAAACCTCAATAGTTTGAATGAAAATAGGAAGAGGATCCCAGGTTAAGACTGAAGTACTTTAGCTGTTATATATATACTCCTATAGATATACACCTGGGTGCCTAATTTACTATTTTACAAAATATTATATATACGTTGGCGTTTTGGAAATAAATTTAGAAGAAAGTTACAAATGTCTTTCATACAGCAATTCTTAAACAGTAGAAAAATTACACAAGCTATGTCATTACATTCCAGGTAAGTACATAAATTAATGCAATATTATACTACATTAGAGGTAAGTATGTGATTATTATGTCCCTTAAAAAGGCTATGATGGAATTTCTGTCAATATTTATAACTATAGACTAGAGCAATTACAATATGCAGATTATCTGCTTTAACAACCATGATGCTTTTTGTTGACTCTCTTTATAAAAATCCAGAAAACTAATTTTGCCACAAAAATGTTGTTTAAGTTGGTGGCTCATAAACTTGTGATGCCATGCTCCCTTGCCTACTAAAACACATCCTAAGCAATCTCTCAATCAAAGATCCCTGATGAGGCGCAATTTGAAACTTCCCAAAATAAACAGCGAAACAATCCAAGACCCTAACTAATAAATAAAGGCCAGATAGGGCATCCAAGAGCAACACCCTTCAACTTAGGTTACAAGGCAGAGAAGCAAGGCACAAGGCAGACTCAACCACGTAGAGCCACCTCTCAAGGATCATGGATCAATGTCACCTGTCATCAATGACAACAGATACTACATCCATTCCTTGCCAAAAGACCAAGACACCACATATCCTTAGCACCGCCTCGCCCCAATATTCACAAAATGAAATAAAATGCTACAATTTTCAAAAGATGGTGGGAATACAGTACAGTGACCTGTTCACTTCAAAAAACTGTATATATAGTTAGTGGGGAATGTCAGGTTCCTAAGACCACTGTGTACACTTTCTAAAGTCAATTGAAGTTGGAACTTACGAGATTTTCTGGTTGACAATTCCCATGAAAAATGTCAAGAAGTGATACCTTCTTTCTATCATAAACATGTATAGATGCAGCATGCAATAATGTGTCCACTTCCTTGGAAGGCAGCCCAAGTTTACGTTGAAGCTGAGCTTTTGTCAAGCACAACAAATCAGTGACATTGATGATTCTAGCTAAAAGTAATAAATAGAAACATATTTTTTTAAATTGTAAATGCCCAAATATGGTAAAATGTTGGTAGGTTTGTAGAGAGAGAATATGTCTTAACTTATGAAACATTTGTAGACAAGATTTTCTATATTAATTCTATGTTATATAGAAATCTTATTACAACTAAAATCAGTGTTTCCCAACCGTTTTGGTTTACCACCTTCCTCATGGTCATATGGTTCCATTTTTTCCCCACCCCTCACCCTTACCATCAAATTAGATAGAAGTGAACAAAATGTTTTGCCCTCAAGGGAGAGACATAGTCCATGTTGGAAAACACTGCTTTTAAAATAACTCTTAATATGTCTATTGACGTACGCAAAGAAGACATTAGTCAACTTTGACGCTTAGGCTTACGCCTAGCCCGTACACCAAACCAAACCAAACCAAGCAAACATGAACTTTGGTTTTCATTTTTGTTTGCCTTTCATGGCTCAATAACGATTCCAAAGCATATTGACTGATTCATCAATTCCTGTTGACACACATTGCACTACTATCCCATGAGTGTACATGATTCTTGTCATCTGGTACCCCTACCGCAACAAATAATTGCATTGATACGCTTTGACTCTCATTTGTCTAAAACACTTTCTCGCGCAACAAGGTTATGAAATTATATTATTTTTAATGTTTGGACTTATATTTTCACGAGTGTTATTCTTATAACAGAGAAAAAAATATCCTCCATGGATCCACCGCATAGGCCCATATCGTATATCTGATAATAATCATAAAAGTCCTCCGAAGGACCTATGATTTTTATGCTGCCGCGATAGGAGGTGCATGAATGAGCGTCACGTGTGCTGAATACTTAACTTTCAAATGTTGTTTTTGTTGCAACGTGTGCAAGGTTCAATTACAGTGCGCCAACAAAAGTAAACTAAACTTTTACATAACTACGTTTGTAGCTTAGTTATGCATCCATGCCAATGTTTCCAAACGAATCTAGTAAGTCCTGGCAGTCATAAAATGTGCTAATTGACGACAAAATACGTCGATAAGGGTATACTTGGACCTAAGATGTAAACAAGTCCCGTTAACACTGCCGCAGTAAAAGTGGTCCTATCACAAAAATTAATAAAATTGGGGAAAGGTGAGACAATAAATAAAATAATACAAAGATTCAAATACAGAAAAATCCATGAGAGATACTTTTATTGTACACTTACCTTTCAACCCATGTCGTAGGACGTGTTCAAGAATAATAAAGAACTGGTGGAGTGGAGAAAAGTCCTCGGTCAGAGTTCTTCCACATTTCAGTGACTCGTCGATTAACGTTTTGATGCATATTTTCGCTATATTTAATAGATTTGTCCTCTCAATCTTCGACGACGGAACCTTTTCCACAGCTGTGTGATTGTTTGAGAGGCTAAGTGTTCTTTCTTTAGGATGTTGTACAATAAACGCGTCTGAGGTCGACTCTAGTGGGCCATCATTGGCCGCCATGTTTGCTATCAAACACAACTGAAAAGGGGGCGAAAGTACGAAGTGACACAGGGTGCAAAACACAAGGGGTGTGTCCCTATCCCCAAAGGAAATCGAGGGGTGAACTGGTTCAAAAATTTCTCTGTTTTCCATCATTTAGAAAAAGTTTGAGACGAAAATCAGATATTTTTACACTTAATGTTTCCCATATAGAAAATGAAAAAGGTAGCAACTAAATATTAAGAACAAATATCTTTAAAAACTTGTATGTAAGACACAAATAAGATTTATCATATTCCCTACAATTTTTTATACGTATAACTTTATGTGACGGGGAACCTGGTAGAAAAGGATCAAAATAATATTGAAAGCGTCACATTTCAATTAGCTAGGTATTGAGAAGATGCAAGACCCAACTCCTTTCAATTACTCGTGAAATGTATTCTTATAAAACCATATGCTTACATATTATCTGTCTCCTTATATGTTAGATGGTCGCTAACATTGGAACTGTCGTGTTAGGATGTTTTCAGGTGCGCGCGTAAGGTGCACAATTCCTAAAAAGGAAACTTTGAATGGAGAAGAACCTACGAATGTTTGAATATTACGCTAATGAACACAGTTCACAAAGCAAAACAAACAAAATAATGAAATGAAACTATTTAAGTTCTGACAAATTAGCTTTACAACAACTTGAGAAAAGATCATTTTCTTATCAATTAATAATATAATAATATTATGCTAGTGTTTATTTATTGATAATTTATATAATTTTAATAAACATGTTTGAGTGAGCTTTTAGCGCGTTGCTAATAATCAACAATAATAAGGACTTACCAAGATGAACAAGAAGAGCTTCTTTTCGTGTGGTCAGATCACGTTCATATTGTTTCTCTATCTCGTAAACTATAAATGTAATGATAAAAAGTATAAATGTACTTTCGTAGTTTTTCTTGAAACTCTATATGCTCTTTTTTTTAAAACTTTGTTCGGGAAATTAAAGACCCCCTCTAATTATAGACCCCCTCTAATTATAGACCCCCCTTTTTTGGTGCCCTAAATTAATTATAGACGGGTCTATAATTAGAGGAAATACGGTATTTAAGATTTAAGAGAGTCAGACTTGCTTTAATTTGAAATCTAGAAACGGAGAAATAAACAAGGAAATAATGTGTGGAATATCTGGAATGACATCATAATGGGAACTTACTTCAAGTAGAACGTTAAAGAATATTCAAAGAGCAATCATTGTGTAGAATTTCCAAACTCTTTTCAGGACGTTGACACAATGACTAACAAGTCCCGGGAAAGCTGAAAGGGTAACATGTCATGGACTTTAGTTGTATAGATTGACAGCGTCTAAAGTATTTCGTGGGTATGAGCAAGTAGACAACATATTTTTACAAGTAGCATAAAGGTGGGTTTGTAAGGCTCAGACGATACATTACCTACCCTGAGCTGCCAATATTTGAAAGTACACCCGTGGGGCCATAGAAATTGATCATTTTTCTCCCCCTCAATACATTGCAAGTAAAATGTGCAATAACTTGTAAATATATCTTGTATCTTGGTTACAATACGTAAAACGATGATGTGAAGAGCATGGGAGAAGAGCGGGAGAAGAGCGGGAGAAGTGCGGAAGAAGAGCGGGAGAAGAGCGGAAGAAGAGCGGAAGAAGAGCGGAAGAAGAGCGGAAGAAGAGCGGAAGAAGAGCGGGAGAAGAGCAGGAGAAAAGCGGGTAAAAGACAAAAAATACGGCGGAAAGCGGGTAAAAGACAGAAAAAGCGAGAGCACTCTAAATATTCTTAGCAGCGCTTTAGTAAGTCAGGAAAGGCATTCATACCTCTATTGTCATGATATCTCTTGCACGTATGTTCCTTTCCATTAACTGAAACAGGGATTTGACACTATTTCTCACTTGCTCTTTCTTCTTTTCTGTAACCTAAACATAAAAGAGAGACGAAAGAGAGGACGACATAAGACGAAATTGCAATTTAAAAAGAATTCTTTTTTTGTATAAACAGAACAGGCTTAAGACGCGAAATAAAACAAATTCTAAAACCACCAAATGAAATTTCGATCGTCCCCTACCTTATGCTGAAATATATTCGTTACTGCAATTTTTCGCGCAGTTCAGTGTTTCCTATTAGATGGTCCTCTATCGCCGATCTGGCAGTTGATTCTGTTGTTTCTTTTACGTTTGCTGATCTTCCTGGTTGTTTCCTAGCAGCGACAACTGGATTTTCACGTATTCGACGTGGTACAAGGTGTTGCTTGGCCCTGTTAAGCAGCCTTTGAGATGTACCACCCAATAAAGTTACCCACGGCGACGCTGGTACTTATGTATTACATTATAAAGTTCTGAAATACCAATAATACGTTTATGAATTTAGAGAGCATCCCTTCTCTCCTCCTCGCATTTAAAGGCGCTTTACAATTGACATTTATCCTAACAGCTTGAGCCTGCCACGTTTCTCTTATCCTCTGCCTTGTATGCGTAGGTACATAGCAGAGACACATGGTGCTTACATTCTTTATGTCATCAGAGCCACGCCCCAATTTCACACCTTGGCACACTGACGCATAACAGAGTTCTTGTTATCTTGTTTAAGGTTATTACATTACGACATGGGCTCATGCCTTAGTCACAGAATAGGAAATAGGCAGAAGGGCAACTCTTGGCGGAACCTTTGATCTTTCAGAGTCACAAACAGAGGAATTGACTTGCTCCTAACCTCTTTTATGTAATGCGGAAGGGAGGCTCAAGGTGTCAACAAAGATGAACTTGTCGTCTCTGACAGCGGGTAGAATCGAGAGTGCAAATACAAGGTACTACAGATTAAGAGATGTGGATACAGAATTTAGCCAGAATATAATACAATGATAGCAGTAGACATAATAAGGGTTACAACTAGCAGATTCGTAAAATTAGTTTTGCTAGTCGTGGCGAGTTCCTGGCACCTAGTTTGACATAGTGACCACGATTTCTCCTTTTCCTTTTAGTGCAATTCACCATGTTGAGCAAAAACAATACCCAAAATACCTGCAAATCGTCGCGGGCCAGTAATGGCTTTAAAGTAATATTTCCTATTGAATAACCTTCGGCTGCCTTATGTCTGTAAGTTAGGATTATTTCCATTACTTTGTAAAGAAAAAAACAATATCTTTAGCGATGTATAGACCTTCGAAAGATCATCATACACGATTTAAGGGTTAGTAAAGAGCAACACCCTTGGTATCAGGTGCCCTTACATAGTACTTGGGTATCTTTACTGAAGTCTACTTGCATGTAATGTAATTTTGTTGGCAAAGGGAGAGGGGGTAGGCACAATTGACAGTGAACGAAAGCAACCAAATTCCTAAACAACAATTCACTCACCAGCTCCATAGGCTACAGCCTCATCAGGGTTGATTGATTTGTTCAGTTCTTTGTTATTGAAAAAATCAGCAAGAAGTTTTTGGACTTTTGGAATTCTAGTTGATCCACCAACCAACACAACCTCGTGGATCTTTGCTTTCTCCAGACCGGAATCCCTCAGTGCCTTCTCCACTGGCTGAAGGGTATCGCGAAACAAGTCACCATTCATCTCTTCGAAGCGAGCACGGGTAATTGAAGTGTAGAAATCAATGCCTTCATACAAAGAGTCGATCTCAATGCTTGCTTGTTTACTTGAGGACAGAGTTCTCTTGGCTCTTTCGCAAGCTGTCCTCAATCGCCTGACTGCTCTCTTGTTGTCACTGATGTCCTTCTTGTATTTCATCCTAAAGTCGTCAATAAAATGCTTTACCATTCTGTTATCGAAATCTTCACCTCCCAAATGCGTATTACCAGCAGTAGACTTAACTTCAAAGATTCCATCTTCAATCGTTAGTACTGATACATCGAATGTACCACCACCCAAATCAAAGATCAAAACATTTCTTTCTACTCCTACTTTTTTATCTAAACCATATGCAATAGCAGCTGCTGTTGGCTCATTGATGATACGCATTACATTGAGTCCAGCAATGGTTCCAGCATCTTTAGTTGCTTGTCTCTGAGAGTCGTTGAAGTATGCAGGTACAGTAACAACCACGTTCTGGCATTTCTGAAATTCAAAAAATATTGTACTGGTACTATAACGAAAAGCTTCAACTGTTAAATTCAAATAAGCAGCCCATTTAAAGTTAACTGTTAGAACACAAAAAGTGTATCTCATTATAGAAGCAGCATAAGTCTACGGACCAAGGATAATATTTTTACCAGTACAGAGAAGCCTGAAAATGTGCTCTCAAGATCTCTCTCTGAATGCGGAATAATTCTATTTTAAATTCTTGTTGCCCAGTTAAACATTGTCTAAACCTGTAATAGGAGCCATTCAGGAGCTGCCTCATAAAAATCACTTTGTATGTTTATTTCGAAGAGTAAAATTATCTTACCCTGGACCCCTACTTATTCCTCGATTTTCCAGACGATCATTACCAAAGTCATCTGTTATTATTTTCATATTTTCCAGTTGCACAACTAGTAACTGAGTTATGGCAGCGGCAAGCTTCCCACGAGTCACATTAACCCAGAAATTTGAACGAGCATACACCAGCAATATATTAACGAAACAACAAAAACTAGAAAAGTGGGTATTACAAAATTTGTCTCTTAAACAACAGCAGTAAGTTTTTCTGTTACTGCAATTGGACCAATGCTTTTCGTATGATCTCTCAAGTTTTCAAATACTGGGTGTAGGATACAAAACAAAATCGGAAAAAAAGATGTTTCTTCCATAAAACATTCCAGCTTATTATCACTAATATCAGAAAGCTGCCCCTAGAATGCTTAATGACTGTTGCATTCTATTCAGGGAGATTTAGAAGGAATGAGGAAACAAGAGTTGTAGGCTTCAAACAGCACTGAGTATTTACATTGGGAATAAATAGCTTTAAGGTATGATATGAAAGTGAGTCCATGTCATTCGCGAGGAGGCCAATGATCGCCGCGCCCTGAAGTTTCTCAATCGGCTTTTGGGTTTATTTGAAGACAAAGCCGATCAACTTCAATCCTGGGTTGGGGAAGCGCCACCCATTCGAAAAGTACTCCGGGCCCTCACCCAGATTCGTGAAGATTTAGATCGGAGCCGCGAAAACGTCGGCGACGAAGGCGATAAATTGGACCAAGCCATTCAAGCAATCATCTCGGTGCTGCAGGAACAGCGGAAATACGCCGTAACGCGAGATTTTTTAGTAGGCGAATTGACCTTGGCAGACGAAATGAATGAGGCCTTGGAACTGATGTCGTTTCGACTCAAACCGGTACAAGTCCTCAAACAGTTCGAAACCGTACCGCCAGTTCGCTTCGACCGTACCAAATTAACGCGCATCATTTTCTTTTTGGTCAGAAACGCAGTGGAGGCCACCGCCAAGATCAAGGGCCAAGCGAAAATCAATTTTTCCATTCGCCACCACCCTCACGGGGCAGAGGTTGAAATCAAAGACAACGGCATCGGGATTCACCAGGAAGACCTGACCCGAATATTTGCCCAGGGTTTCTCAACCAAACCCGGCCATGAAGGCTTTGGTTTGCACTACTGTGCCAACGCCATGGGCGAGTTGAACGGCCAAATTTTCATTGCCAGCAAAGGCCGTGACAAAGGCACCTCGGTCCATCTCATCTTTCCTCATGCCAAGAAGGGCAAAGGGAAGTCAGATCCATAACCCTTACAGCATCAAAAAAGCCCAGTGGAAAACCACTGGGCTCTGTGTAAATCATTGGTTTTTTAATTATTGAGGCCAGCTGGCGTATAAGCCGCAGTATGCAGCGTGATCAGTACCTTCGGGTTCACGGGCAACACCGCTGTAAGAAGCATTCATGATCGCAAAGGGCGCGAAGTGAATTTTTCCGTTTGGTGTCTGGAAGATGGTACCAAAGTGGCCCAAGCCAAGGGCATGACCATTTTCGTGGAGGGCTACGGTTTCAATATCAAAGTTGCCGCCACTGGTGTCCCAGGCAAAAGCATCGTTGTACCAAACTTCTTTGAGACCCACATCGGCGGAACCATCGCCGTCGATGTCGGTTGGGTTGCCGTCGCCGTCAACAAAAGTCAAAGTCCAGGTAACCCCAAGGATGAAATTACTACCGCCAGGTTGGATGATGTCAAAGACAAAGCCAGGCAGGAAGCCGGTAGTGGTGATATCTGCTTGAAAGGGATCAGCCACGAAACCAAAGAATTGGCCAAGCACGAAATTCCGATTGGCGCCGCCAAACGGGCGTTTGACAATGTTCAAACTGGAGCAGTTTTCATTATTCCAGGTATCAAAAGAAGCATCGATGGGCGGTTCGCTGTTAATACTTCCGTTGGCCAATACAAAGAAGGGATCGACCATATAAGTAAGGTTATTACCGTCCGCCAAACGCCGTGCATCGTTGGGTGCCCATTGGGAATCGAGCCGCAGTTCCCGGTCATTCGCGAAAATAGTACGGCCTTGAAGTTCACCACTGGCATTGGGGTCGACAATGTATTCGACCTTTTCAATTTGGATGTTTAGGCCCTGGGCAAGCATGGCCGCATTGGCGCTTGCCAGGTCAGTGAATTGAAGTTGATTGGGATCAAGATTCTGCGCCTGCAAAAATAAGGAACAGGCAGCAAAGAGCACAATAATTCTTTTCATGGTGCAATTTCTCCTTAGGCTAATTTCATTTTTTCCAATTTGAATGTGACAACAGCCACATCCATAAGTACAGAAACCGCACACTCAGATACATAATTTTAATAAATCACTGAAATAGTAACAGTTACTAGATTTCATAATTTTCTGAAAAATCACCAGGATCTAGAAAAGTTGATACAATATATCTCTGAGCAAAATTGAAAATAGCGAAATTCACAACCATAGAGAAAAGAGACATCGAGATCTAATAGGTTACCGCCAAGAAACTTTGACTGTCCATCGAGCCAGAATAAACCCAGCTTCGCTCAGACCAAGACACACGAAAGTTTTTTTATTGTTTTAAAAAGTAGAGTTGTAAGAAAGGGTCAAACTTTAGCGTTAAGAGCGGGGTCTTTAGGAGGGAACAGTCCCTTTCATATACGGAGTAATTTCTGTTCGTTTTAAGTTTTAATGCCGCTCCTTACTTTCAGTTGAAAAAACTTATTTTTTTATTTAATAGCTATCAAATACAGCAGTTAACATGAGTATAGTGTAGATATAGTGAGTAGGTAACAATGTATGACTAACAAAAGGAAAAAAGAAGGTCCCTTGGTGGTTTTTGTGATATCTATTGGTAAATATTAAAACCGTAAACATGATTTCTATTGAAAAAAAAACTTTATCCAATTTCATAAACGCATTTTCCCCCTTTTTTTAGGAGCAAACAATACACAAACAAACGCCCAACAGAAAAAGATGAAGAAAAGCAATTGCAATTTTCTATTATCATCACCATTTCAAGAACTATTTTTACCATTTCCTATAATGAAACAGTGATTTTCACTGAGTAAAATTGCAACAAAATTCGGTATCTTTCCTTTTATATTAGCAAATAGTGACTAGCAATAGCCATTATGCTGAGAATTTCTAAACAGAAAATAATATGAGCTCAGGTACAGAATAAAATGAACACAAATTCCTAATTCAAAAAAGGTTATTAAAAAAAGATCATAGTTTTCCCGAGTAAGCTTAAGAGTAAGCTTATCAAGGCAAGATCATAGTTTTCTCGAGTAAGCTTTTAGCAATCCTTTTTGCCTCTTATTAAACTTAAAAAGTAGAAATAAGAAAGCCTTGTCTCTAACTAAAAATAAGAATATATAGACTAAACACTGCTGTAGTATTTACAATTTTTCTTTCGATCGAATCTTTCTTTTTTTGGTTTTGATTTTTTTTTTTTTTTTCAATTAAATCTAGTTAAAAAGATGCAGATAGAACATAAACATTTTAAAACAAGAAAACAAGAACAAACCTGGAATAGTTTCTTCGCATAAAAGATTTGGCTCATGGAAAGATGTAGATGCAACTTCTAATTTGTTAGGAAACTCTGGCAATGTAGATTCTTCTCTTATATCGATCGTCAGCTTCAACGAGCTATCATCTGAACTGGAATCTGAGTCACTAAATTCAATATATTCAGAGCTTCGAACAGGCTTTCTGATCGGCCTTTTTCTACGCTTCTTCGGTGGCTCTTCTGAATCAGGAATGGAAATTTCGTTGAAATATTCAACTGGTGTCTCTTTTTTTACGGGTAAAGACAATTCAGGCTCTGGAACTACTTCTTTTACTACCTCCTCTGTCTCTACCTTCATCTCTTTTTTTACAGAAGATGGTGCCTCTTGTTCTACCTTAATAATGGGTAGCAAAGAGGTAGCACAAGGAATGTCTGACACTTCCTCTGTCTTCACAGGATTGCTTTCACGAACTGTAACAATTGTCTCTGATGTAATACTTATTTCCGGTTTGACCTCCTTCAAAAGATGAGAAGGAACAGTTAAATTGGAAGGCATGATTTCCACTTTTGGTTCAGCCATTTGGAATGCAGTAGCAGGAGATTGAGATTCCCTTTTGGTACTTTGCATAAGGTTTGAACTAATCTTATGATCAGTAAGTTTATAGAGGTGAGAGCTCTGCCAGTCATACGGTGAAGCTTGAAAAACCTTTGAGCTTACAATCTCTACAGAACATCCTCCACTAACTACAGGCTCACTCAGCTCTTTCTTGCACAAGTCCCTCTTTTCAGACTGAACTTTACCTTCTCTTTGTGAAGGCTCTACTTTAACTTCATGTGCCTTTTCTTCCTTCATAGAGGCAATATTAGGTCCGATAATGGGCTTCACTGGGACAAAAGATTGCACCATAGAATAATTTTCATTTTGTGACTTATTTTCATTAGTTGTTGACTCTAATCGAGATGCAACAGAGTTCCCCAAAGATATTGCCTCAACATTAGGCTTATTCTCTTTTACTTTGGCAGCTTCACAGCCAACAGTCGTTGGCACAGTATCTTGGATATTAGCGTTCGATTTGTTGTTGATTGGAGGGTCCGCCGGACGGCGTCCTTTCACTGTATGTAGACAGTACCCTTCAATCCGTCAACGGCAGATTAGAACGGTTTGACGATTACCATGATGACAATCACCACCATGAGCACCGTCGGAACCTCGTTGAGGATACGGTAGTAACGCGCCGGCCGGCTATTGCGGTCATCCGCAAATTCCTTTCTGCGGCGCCCGAGAATATGATGGACAATTGTCATGCCGACAACGGCGGCGAGCACGATGACGAGGGAGGCAACGCGCCAGAAAGTCAGCTTTCGGCGGAGGCGGCGGCGGTCTGCAATGCCGGTCTGGTCCATGGGGGCTGTTCCATTTTGTGATTTGGCTGCCACAGGCGTCGGGCTGTGGACTGACGCCCAACAAACTAATGCGGCAGTCTGAAGGGGCACTCTACCGCATTGTTACCGTGCATAAAAAGACATATTGAGACTGTAAGGGCCCGAGCCCATATGATAAGTTCCGCCAGCTTCCGGAAAAGCCCATCCGGCAAGCGGTGTCAGGGACAGGGCCAGGACCGCATTTGAAAACGACAATAACAACAAACCGTGCAAACGGCGGCGGCGCCAGTCGGCACTACGCCAAGGCAGTTCGGCACTCCAGACGCGTGTGGGTCCTGAAATGGATGTTTCCCGTCGCGGCCGTCCTGGCGATTCTGGCCTTTACGGGTACGACGATGATTTCGCGAGCACTACCGGAAGGTGCCTCGATCGGCGATCTTGTCGTTACGGACGGCAAGCTCATCATGCGCAATCCCGTCATGACAGGTCCGGTTGATGATGCGCGCGACTATTCGATCAGCGCGACGCGGGCCGTTCAGGAATTGTCGGCTCCGGCGGTCATAAGGCTCGAGGATATCGTGGCCGATTTTCCGGTGACGCGTGACGACACTGCGATGCTGAACGCCATCAGTGGCTACTATAACCGGGACGAGGAGTTTCTCGTCCTTGACCAACCCTTCACCGTGACCACCGAAAGCGGTATGACAGCGCAGCTCCAGGACGCCAACATCGATGTTGACGCCGGCACGCTGAAGACGCAGAAGAGGGTCGACATCAAGACGGAGCAGGCGCGGATTGTCGCAGAAAGCCTGGTGATGCTGGACAGCGGCCGCGAGATTGTCTTCGAGCACGATGTGCATATGACCGTTCTGCCGGGCGCGCTGAAGTCCGACAAGAAAACCGGAAACGAGACACAATAGGAAGCGAACGAAATGATACCCACCCGTCGTTTCCCCGACATGGCAAAACCTTTGCGTTTTTGTGCGGCTTTCGCCGTTGCCATGATGATCGCCGGACCTGTGGCGGCGCAGGATTCAACGGCCAGCCGCATGTCGGGCCTTGCCCTGTCATCGGATGAGCC
>JAAAKM020073195.1:2313943-2324380 GCA_010016025.2 Alatinidae sp. Z8VKAUB7J3 | reverse complement strand
AGGACGCGGAGGGTCGCGCCATCTTCACCGGCAATGTGCGGGTCGTTCAGGGAACCACGCAGATGCAATCCGGGACCATGACAGTTTACTATGCCCGCGACGGAGGATCGATTTCGGAGGGAACTTCGCAGATCGAACGCATCAACGTTGCCGACAAGGTCTACATTCGCACCGAAGAACAGGAAGCCACGGCCGACGCTGGTGAGTTCAACATGCGCACCGAGGTTGTGGAATTGACCGGCAAGCGTGTCGTGCTGACGGATGGAGGCAATGTTTTCATCGGGTGCAAGCTGACGGTTTTCATGCAGACCGGGGAAGCTAGACTCGACAGTTGCGGCGATCGCGTCCGCATTCAGCTCGATCCGAAGTCCAATAAGCGGCCCAGTCAGTAACGGCGCTCGAAGAGAAAGTTCACGCATGCCGGACAGCGTCACCAAGGCGCAGGGTCAACCCGTGCAGGAGGCGGACCAGGATCGCTTCGAGGGCACGCTTATCGCCCGAAACCTGACCAAGACCTACAAAAACCGGCGTGTGGTCAACGGCGTATCGTTGGGTGTGCGGCGCGGCGAGGCCGTTGGTCTTTTGGGCCCCAACGGTGCCGGCAAAACCACCTCCATGCGGCCGACGCCCTCGCTGAACGAGCCGTGGACGTGCAACTGGACCGAGTACGGCTGCTCCGTCTCGGGCACCGGAGGAGACTCGGCACCACCTGCCCACGCTGCGAGCAGCAGCGCGGCGGCGGAACAGGGCAGCAGGAGAGGGCGAAGGCGGCGTGCCATGGGGATCAGACCCAGCGAATACGGACCGCGAGCCTCGACCGCCAGTAAGAATCCGGGTCCTTCGACCAGGGCCCGCGTCCGTGGATCGCCCCTCAGCCCTGGGCCCGGCGCTCGCGCTTGGCCAGCTCGATCTTCTCGCGGGGCGTTCGGCGCAGGTCGCTCGTGACCCCGATCTTCGACATCGTCCACACGAACCACTTCGTCGGGTCGAGCTGGAACAGACGCACGCCGTTGCGATAGTCGATCTGGAAGCGGTGGTGGAAGTTGTGGTAGCCCTCGCCCATCGTGATGATCGCGGTGAGGAAGCTGTTGCGCGCCGAGGTCTTCTTGCAGAAGGGCCGCGAGCCGATGCAGTGGGCGACGGAGTTGACCGCGAAGGTGGCGTGCCACTGGACGACCAGGCGCAGGAAACCGGCGACCAGCAGCGCGCCGAGCGGGTCTCCCCAGAGCAGGCCCAGGGCCGCGGGGATGCCGACGCCCATCAGGATCGCGATCGGGACGTAGAACCAGATCGGCCGGAAGGAGCGGTGGTCGCCCTCGTTGAAGCGACCGAAGTGCTCGTACTCGATGAAGTGTCGGATCCACCCGGGGTTGGCTTGCTCCACGAGCACGTACCACGGCGCGGCGATCAGCAGCGCCACCGCCCAGGCCACGGGCGAGAACATCGTGCCGAGCACCCGCTTCGGCTGCAAGCCCGCGACCATCCACGTGCAGGCCACGAGGAACGGGACGGCGACCACGAGCGGTCCCTTGATGAGCAGGCCGCAGCCCACCGCGACCCCGAGTCCGATCTTCGGAAGGACACCGCCCCCCCGGATCCCACGCCAGCCGGCCCAGAGCGCTCCGGCCACGGCGGCAGCCAGCGGCATGTCCATCTGGGGTCCGACGCGCGAGCCGATCATGCCGGCCGCGCTGGTCACCGCGAGCAGAGCCGCGATCCACCCGGTACGCGGCGCACCCGTCCAGGCGCGCGCGAACAGGAAGATGAACATCGCCCACAGCGCCCCGGCCAGCACCGTCGGTGTCCGCGCGAAGAACTCGTGCCGGCCGAAGGCCTTGTAGAGCGGAGCCTGGACCCAGTAGACGAGCGGCGGCTTGTCCATGAACTCCATGCCGTTCAGCCGCGGGGTGACCCAGTCGCCGCTGTCCGCCATGTGCCAGGCGACGGTGGCGTAGCGCCCCTCGTCGGCATCGAACAGGTCGCGCTCCCAGGTGCCGAACGCGAGCACGACGTACGCGACGACGAACACGGCGAGCACGGTCCCGCGGCCGAAGCCCGGTCGATTGCCGCTCGTCGCCACGTCCACGCCGCCTCCCTGGGGGAACCCTACGGGGGCAGGGTACGTGCGACGGAACGGAGTCGGATGCACGATTCGGCAGTTGGACGGCGACGGCCGTTCCGAAGCGCCGATAGTCCACCTGGAGCCGTCTGACGCGGGTGGACGAGTTGGGGCGCGGCCGCCTACCCGCCTCGCGGCCGCGCTTGCGTCCTCGCCCAGGACTCTCCCAGTTCCACATCCCGCTCCCTGAGCCGCCTCGAGGGCGGCTCAGGCAGAGGTCGGTATCAGAACCGTTCTCCGGGGTCTAGCCGGACAGGAACTCGTTGAGGACGACATGCGCAAACGTCGCGGCGCAGCAGATCACGACCGTGCGTGCCGACCCTCTGGCACCTGCGAGCAGCACGACGCCTATGCGATCGCGGTTCACTCAGTGGGCAAGGTGCGCACTCCGGTGTGGGAGCCCATGATGCGCAAGCCGCTTACAACTGGCACGGCGTCAGGACTGGACGAACGAGCTCCACTCGCCGGGATGTGTATGGGTCAGGAGTTTGACCCAAGCCCGCCGCGCGCGGAGGGAGATCCGGTTGAGGTATACGTCGACGGACAGGACCCTATGACTCGAACACGTGACTGGCTACAGCCCAGGCTGGCGTACTTCAAATCGGTTGAATGATCACCACCGCTACTCAACAGCACCTGGAAACACTGACAGAATGGTTTGCCGAACAATGGGGTGAGGTTTCCATCACCAGTCAACACAACCACGTGCAAATACCAGCGCCGCTGGTAGCTATTGACAACGCGGGCACCCTGATCGGCGGCTTGGCCTTTACCACCGCACCATCACCCCTGGACGGCACAGCCGCAGCCTGGATCAACGCGGTGCTGGTCACCCCTGAGCAGCGCGGTAGGGGGATTGCGGATCAGCTGATAGGTGCGGCGGAACAGGCAATGAAAGATTTACACGCCGCACAGCTTTTCGCCTTCACGGATGTGCCGGCACTTTATGCCAAGCGCGGCTGGCAATTACTCTCGCAGGACGGCAACGACCACGTTATGCACAAAACCTTAAACTAACTGTCAAGCGAGATACGCAGGCGCAAGATGTATACTTCAATCTCCGCACAAAGGTAGCTTAAGGGAATTATGAGCGAGGCACAGCAGCACACACCAAAACTGGGCATCCTGAGCAACCCCGACCGGCTTGAGCGCGGGCAGTTCCTGGCATACGCCAAGCGGTTGGATGAGCTGAGCGGCACCATTTCGACACCCTCCGCTGCAGAAGGGTCGGCGGGATCAGAACGGACGCTCTCTCTGTGGTTGCCCGAACTGTTCACCAGAGATCCGTTTGCGGCGGCCGGCTATCTCCTGGCGCACACACAGCATCTGCACGTGGCTACGGGTATTGCCAACATCTACGCCCGCGATGCCGTTGCCAGCGTCTCTGCCGCCACCACGCTGCAGGAACTCTCCACCGGCAGATTTGCGCTGGGCCTTGGGGTTTCCAACGTCACCTTGAACAAAGCGCGCGGTCACACCTGGCAGCCGCCGGTAAAAAAACTGAGCACCTATCTGCAGGCCATGGCAGCAGTGAAACTCAGCGCGCCACAGCCAGCGTTCCCGGTTTATGTCGCCGCCCACGGCCCACGCATGCTGGCAGCAGCTGCGGACCTGGCTGATGGTGTTAATACGTATCTGATGCCGGCAGAACATGTTCGTCAGGCCAGGCAGGTGATTGGTCCAGAGGCTGCCTTGAACACCATGCTGTTCTGCCTGGTGGAGGAAGATCCGCAACGCGCCCGCCAGATTGCACGCAAAGCGGTGGCCTATTATATGGGCCTGGACTACTACCATCGCGCCTGGCGCAGCTTTGGGTTTACCGATGCAGATTTCAGCGATGGTGGCAGTGACGCGCTCATCGATAAGGTGGTGGCCTGGGGGGATGCAGCTACCGTTCAGGCGCGTGTCCAGAACCAATACAAGAACGGCGCCAGCACCGTAGTCGTCATACCACTCGGCGGCCGCCGCGGTCAGCCGGACTGGAACCTGATCACTGCCCTGGCCGGAGCGTAACTCAAACGCTTACTACCTTGAGGTCGGGCTACTCTGTGGCAAACAAAGAAGCCTGCACATCGGCAAACCCTTTGAACTCCAGCGCATTGCCGCTGGGGTCGCGGAAAAACATGGTGCATTGTTCGCCGGGTTCCCCGGCAAAACGCACTCGCGGCTCGACAATAAACTCAGTAACAAAGCCCTGCACCCGGTCCCGCAACGCATACCAGGCCGGCAGATCAAGCACCACGCCAAAGTGCGGCACCGGTACCGCATCACCGTCCACCGGATTAAACACAGCCGCTATAGACCCTTGCGCGCCAATAGCCGGGTCCAGGTGGGTCACCAACTGGTGTCCGTAACAGTCAAAATCTATCCAGTGGGCGGCACTGCGACCCTCTCTGAAGCCCATGCTGCCACCATAAAAACCGCGGGCCTCAGCAATGTCGCGCACGCGTATCGCCAAATGGAAAGGTTGTAATTCATTGCTCACCTGGGTCGCTCCCGGCCGCCGCCTGCCGCATCTCAAAGAAGTGTATGATAGCTCGGAGCGGGCGCCCCGCGATGCGACGGGCAGGTTTCCGGGTTGAAAAAGCTGTAGCTGCCCGTTGGCGAGCCAACCCGAAAATCGGCCATCCAGGGCGCATTGTCGATGTGCTCGAAGGTCGACCAGACCCATTGAGGTGAACTGTTCGTGCGATGCACGATATGGAGGCCGACGAGCGCCAGTTTCTCGACCGTACAACTCTCCTTGACCTGCGGCTCCTGTCCGAAGGCGCCTTTCGCCACATTGTAGACAAATCCGTCGATGGTGTGGAACTTCGACGCATCTTCCTGATCGCCAAGAACCTTCCACGCGGCCTTGACCATGATCGACCCGATGCCGGCTTTATCGACAACGTCGGAATAAACACCGCGCGGCCATTGCACCGGAGAGCCGCTGTGGTCGGGATCGTCAACATCGAACGCCGCCTGTCCCTCGGGCGTGTAAAGACGGTTGTCGACGATGTAGTCGTACATGGCCTCGTTGAAACTGATGCCGAACCGGACATATTTGCCGTTCTGATCGATGACCGGACCCATGCGATTGGCCTGGATGTACTCGTCCAGCACGTCGCCTCCGCGGATGGTGTCTGCCTTGGATATCTGGCTGACCATCACATGAACGTTGTCCTTGCCTGTTACACGTGCCTCCTGAAGGCAGATGGCCGGCACCTCGGTTCCCGACCCGAACGGTGGAGGCGCCGAACCGTCGGGCTGAAACAGGTCGCGCGCCTCAACGTAGGTTTCCCATACGGGCGTGTAGCTGCCATCCAGATAATCGAGGCCCTTCATCGTGTCGGGGATCGGAACCGGTCCTTCCGGGGTTCGTTTTGCCGGGAAATTCAGAGCCAGAAAATCCTGCCACGCGAAATGGGCGTAGGCCCGGTAGAGCGTTTCATAGGACCCGTCCGGGGCACCAGGCGGGATGTCGCCATGTGAAAAGCAGTTGTAGGGAGGCGGCCCGAAACAATTCTGCGGCACGCCGTCCTGCGCATTGCCGCTGACCAGCGGCGGCCCAAGTGCCATCGCCGCTGCGGCGAAGGCCACAAGGAGGAGTCTTGACGGTGGTCGCAGATAGTGCACGGCAGGTTCCTCTCCGTGGCTGGAGATTGCCACAGTTGCCAAACATAGTCTTGCCTGGGAACAAAGAATCCATACTGTGCGTCTGAACCCGATGCTCGGGTGGGTACGGTCGGCACAATCAGCAGTCGGGTACGGATCAGCATCGGATGGGCGGTGAAACCGAAAACTTTCTGACTTACGCTGTCCCAGGACAAACGCGTCGAGAACGGGCGATGATCAGGGCCGTCGAACGCCTCTCGGGCCAGACGCGGCTGCAAAGGCCTTACGAGCGATACTGCATCGAACGCGAATCGCCGCAATATCGACATGAGTCATTTTTCGATTCCGCAGTCCGATTGCTTGAAATGGACGTTCGCTACGATGCGCAGTCGCTGGAGCGTGTTCCACGGGACAAGCCTGTTTTGTTCATCGCAAACCACCCTTATGGGGTGATCGACGGTGTTCTGCTGACATGGCTGACCCTGAAAGTGAGGCCGGAGGTCAAGGTGGTCACCGTCAACGCTTTGAATCGCGCTCCAGAGGTCCAACCCTATTGTCTCCCGGTTGATTTCTCGGGCACGCCCGAAGGTAACGCGACCACCATCGCGACTCGGCGCGCAGCCGCAGCCGCACTTGGAAGCGGCGGTGCCATTGCTCTGTTTCCGGCGGGCGGCGTTGCAACAGCACAGCCGCCGTTTTTGTCGCCTGCTCGCGATCTACCATGGATCAGCTTTACGGCCAGGCTGGTAAGTCTCCCGGATACGTGGGTCGTGCCGATGCACTTTTCAGGGCAGAACAGCCTGCTGTTTCATTTGGCGAGCTGCTTCGGCCAGACGTTACGGTCGTCCATGTTCCTCCGCGAAACGGTACGTAAAATCGGCAGGCGTATCGATGTGGCCATCGGAGATCCGATACCACCGACCGAGCTTGTCGGACATGGCGATCGGGCCGCCCTTGTGGGTCGCATCCTGCTTGTCGAAGACGAGGAGTCGCTCCGCGACGTCCTTGCGCGCTACCTGGAGACCCAGGGACACGTCTGCGAGTTCGCCGAGGACGGCGAGGTGGGCGTGGAGAAGGTGCGCGGCGACGCCGAGGGCTTCGACGTCATCATCAGCGACATCGAGATGCCCCGCATGGACGGCATCACGTTCCTGCGTCGCGTGCAGCCCTACGTCGAGTCCGTCACGCCCTTCATGATCCTCACGGCGTACGACGAGTGGCGCTACGCCATGGAGGCCATCCGCCTCGGCGCCTGCAACTTCCTCCAGAAGAACCCCTTCGATCTCGCCGAGATCGCGAGCGCCGTCGAGAAGGCCCTCGAGATCCGCGAGATGTACAAGCTGCGCCTCAACCACCGCGCCCAGCTCGAGGCCGAGGTCCGCGAGAAGACGCGCGAGCTCCAGAGCACGTACGAAGGCACGGTGATCGCCCTGGCCGCGATGATCGAGGGCAAGGACACCAGCACGCTGCGGCACCTGTTCCGCGTGCAGGAATTCTGCCGCCGCCTCGCCAAGAAGCTGGGGCTTCCCGACAAGCGCCTGCGCCAGCTCGAGCTCGGCTCGATGCTGCACGACATCGGCAAGTACGCCGTGCCGGACGCGATCCTGCTGAAGCCCGGCCCCCTCACCGACGAGGAGTGGGTCGAGATGCGCCGCCACCCGCAGTACGGCAAGGACTTCGTGAAGAACATCCCGTTCCTCGCGAGCGCGGTCGACGTCGTCTACAGCCACCACGAGCGCTACGACGGCGGTGGCTACCCGGCCGGTCTCGCCGGTGAGGACATCCCGATCACGGCCCGGATCTTCTCGGTCGTCGATGCGTACGACGCGATCGTCTCGAAGCGCTGCTACAAGGAGGCGCGTCCCGCCTCCGAGGCGATTTCCGAGCTGCAGCGCTGCGCCGGCACCCAGTTCGACCCCGACGTGGTCGAGGCCTTCGTCGCCCTCATCCCCGAGATCGAGCGCGAGAAGGACCAACTCGAGGCGCGCATCCACGCGAAGATCACCTCGATGGGCCTGGGCAAGATGGACGACCGTCCGACCATCGCGCAGCGCCTCCCCAAGACCGCGTAGAGGCCCGTTCGGGCGTTTGTAGGGCCCGCGGCAACATTCGGCAGCGCTCCCGGACTCCATTCGGCCGATGGGGGTGGCATGGATGGTGGCCCGACCGTGGAAGGCAACCTGGACGCGCTCGTCTCCGGCAAGCGCGCCTCGCCTCGACATGCCGTGGACCTGCCCGCCCTCGTCAAGGCGGTGCGGGGGGAGTTCCGCGCCCGCATGATCGACCTCAGCCTCGACGGCGCGCTCGTGGCGATCCCGCTCGAGGAGCTCGGCGGCACGCCCGGCGAGCCCCTCGGCCCCGCCGAGCAGTTCGGCCTGCTCGAAGGCCACTTCCGCGACAGCTTCGACATCCACGTGCCGTCCTGCGGCGTGGTGATGGAGGCGCAGGTCGTGCGTCTCGTGGTCACCGCCGACCGGGATGACGAGGTCGAGCTCGGCTGCCGCTTCGTCCAGTCCCTCACCGACGCCCAGCAGACCAAGCTCGGCATGCACGGCGAGGACGACGACCTCATGGGCTGGGGCGAGGCGACCCTGCTTCACGACATCCGCCGGGTCGCCGATCCGGCGCGTCCGGTGACGAGCCTGCTCGTCGACGACAGCGAGGGCACCTGCGGTCCGCTCTTCGTCGGCCCCGTCACGGCCATCGGCCAGCGCGCGATCCTCGTGCGCCTCTGGGGTCTCGAGCCCGAGGCGGCCGTCGAGGCGCTGTCGGGGCCGGGCGTGCGCGCCCGGATCCTGCGCGGCACGAAGGTGCTCTTCGAGTCGCCCTGCGAGCCGGTGAGCGTGCGCTACATCGACACGCCCCGTCCCGGCGTCGAGCTCCTGCTCGCCGTCGGTGACGCGCTGCCGCGCTCGCTCAAGAAGCGCTTCAAGCGCGCGTAGTCCCCATCGCACCGAAGAGCAGCGACGCCATAGCCGGCGCCGCCAAGGGACCACCAAGGACGTCGATCGCCATGACAACAGCGATGACTCCATCAACGTGGTTGAGAACGTCACTGTACTCTTTCCTGTTAATTGCACCGTTCATGTAGGCTTCGCAAAGTCGGTAGTAACCGTCGCGAAGCACCTGGATGGTTTGAGTTCGAAGGCCAATCGATCCGGCAACTTCATTTGACGCCGCTCCCAATCCGCCGGACCCTTGGTTCTGCACCGATACCTTTCCAGACAGAGCCGCCGCCTGGGCCACAATGGCGTCCGGACTGGGTTCTGCACAGGCGATGCGAGTGTTGTTGTTAACGCCCCCATATTCGTTTACCAACACCAGACGCTGTTTGGCGTCGATACTGAGTGTCTCGATGCCATCGACACTGGCAACCTTGTGAATGGTGCTTGAACATCCGGTCGCCATCACGGCCAAAACCGCTAGTGTCCAGCTCGTCGATTTACTGATCATATCACCGCTCCCCTTCGATCGGTTCAACGAGCTCGTTTTATGAGCAGGCCCGTGATTCGAGCGTGATTGGGCTGTGAATCCGGCGATTGCTTTCCTGCTTCAGACGTTTTAACTCCACGCAGAGACTGAATTTCCGAGATGGCGCAAAGCATAAATGCCCTTCACTAACTCGCCCTGTTGTTCATGACCCTTCGCATTCTCTTCATCGGAGGCACCGGCCAGATATCGTTTCCGTGCGTTCTGGAGGCCGTCAACGCCGGCCACGAGGTCACAGTCCTCAACCGCGGCAGCATGACCGACAGGCTTCCGGCGTCCGTGCGCTCAGTCATTGCGGATTTTCAGAATGATGCGGATTATGCCCAAGCGGCTGCCGGTGCCTGGGATGTGGTCTGCCAGTTCATCACCTTTGAGCCTGAGGAGGCTGCACGAGATGCTTCACTCTTTGCCGGCAGGACCGGCCAGTACGTGTTCATCTCGACGGCCTCGGCTTACGCGAAACCAGTTACCCAGTTCCCGATTACCGAAGCTGTACCGCTGGACAACCCCTATTGGGAATACAGCCGCAAGAAGATCGCCTGTGAACAGGTCCTACAGCAGGCGGACGATCTGCCCCTGACCATCGTGCGACCGAGCCACACGATCCGCACCCGCTTCCCGACAGCGATCGGGGAAGGCGATACTCTGCTGTCACGCATCCTTCGCGGACTGCCGATCGTCGTACCGGGAGACGGTCGAGCCCTTTGGACGTTGACGCGGGCGGAGGATTTTGCACCGCCCTTCGTTCGCCTGTTCGGCAATCGCGCGGCGATCGGCGAGGCATTCCATCTCACCTCCGACTACGGCTTTCCGTGGGACATGATTTATGCCGCCGTTGGCCGGGCTATTAGCGCCGAACCGCAATTGGTTCACGTACCGACCGACAACCTGGTGCATTTTCATCCGGACTGGGAGGGTTTCCTGAAGGGCGACAGAGCCCACACCCTGCTGTTCGACAATACCAAAATCAAATCCGTCGTCGGCGACTTTTCCTGTGAGGTTGATCTCGATGCCCTGATGCGCTCGCCGCTCGAGCACTGGCTAGCCAATGGCGGCGCCGCAACGACCCGGCCGTCGGCAGAGCTGGACTCGCTGCTCGACAGGATCATCACCCTTCAGTCGCAGGTCATTCCACAGAGTGTATAACTCTACTTGCCCCCCTGCTCCCTTTCCTGCAGGTCCATCAGATAGGCCAATACATCGGCCTTTTCGCTCTCGTAGAGCCGGAAGAT